>CAJHQP010004346.1:0-56414 GCA_905132765.1 Moricandia arvensis | reverse complement strand
CTTGTAGGAGGAAGCAGAGGCTGCAATCGAACCGGCTCAACCGGATTGGTTAAACCGGTGAAGATCCTGGAATGCATGAAGAGCTGAAACAAGCAAGTCCAAACCAAAATGCTCGAGCAGACTCTAAGGAACCAAACTTGTGATCTAGTTTTGGGACTCGGTGGCTTATGAGTACTCTCCATCTATCTCCGACCACCTTCATCGGAGAAAAACTTTGCGATTACTACAACCATATCGATTATTATTTTTTGTTGTTGTTGTGAAGCAGATGACAAAAGTACCTTACACTTTGGTCCTAATACTCACGAGGGACAAAGAAAACAGATACAACCGTTCAAAGTTTCTATGAGTATTTCTCCTCTTTTTGATAATTTTCCCGAGAAAATCACCTAACCTCAGACTTCGGAAGAAGAGGTCATCAGAAGCAAGATTATATTTGAGAATCCAAACACCTCCAACTCATCCGCCACTCTGGTGAAGTCATTATCTCCTATTTAAATATTTTTAAAAGTCATCATTAAATATTTTTAGAAGTCATCATTTAACTTCATTTTTATTGTTTACTCTTTCCGTTTAGTCGTTTGTAGAATTTTAAATTTATCTATTTTAAATATCATTTTATATCTTCAATACATTAATTTATTATTTTTTCTCAATCTAGTCTTTACTTTTCAGCTCATCAATTACAATAATCAAATAAAATAATATATTAACTAAAATTAAAATATAAAATTTAATAGTTTTTAATATGTGTAAAAAAACTTACAATGACATACTCACTCTGGTTTATTTTATTTATCGTTTTAAGGTTATGCATACATATTAAAAAAACATTTAATTTTGCATATTTTTAAAATAAAGAATATCATTACGTATATACCTAATCATATTTCAAACAATAATAAATAAATTGACATATAAAATTAATAAATTTTGTATTGAAATCATAAACGATACTTATTTTGAAACAAAAATTTTACTTTGCAACGATATATAAATTAAAACGGAGATAGTATAACATAAGTGAATAACCTTTTTTCCTTTTTGGCTCAACTACAGCTTAAATTAACCAACATTGTTCAAACTTACATTAGGCATATCTGCCTCTAACACATGTTTTAGCCAATTTGGCACAATATAATACAACTTAGGGATATGATTACGTAAAGAAAAAACCTTCTTAGCTATTCTATCTGCTGTCTTGTTACCTTCTCTTGGGTAGTATTCTGGCCCGGGCCAGTATTCTCGCCAGCATCACTGAGTCTGTTTCGTAGATCACATGTTTGTATCCAAAACGCTAATAGCTTAACTAAGGTAAAAACATAAATCATGGGAGCAAGGAACATCTTAGGAATTTACCTCTAATTATCGCCTAAGATTTTCTAACATTCTGTGACGTGCCTCCACCAATTGAATGTGAAGAACCCAAAAATTGCTGCACAAATGGATCCTAAACGTATGATTATTATCGTCGGAAGCTGAAGCTATAAAATTAAAAACTGTTTAAGCTTGCGTTGCAATAAGTGTTTTTCAATAACATGAAAAATACATTCAAGACTAGTTTGATAGGTGTTCTTGAAACAGTCGTTGGGCTACTTTCTTCTGTTAATATTTTTGTATTGTTCTCTTGATTAATAATTTTAATCCGTGTTTTTGGTATTTACTTAGAAGAACCATCTATCTTGCTTAATGTTTTGATTATATATGCAAAACAGCCAAAAGATTGTATAATAAAATACAAGTAAACGGCTTAAAATCATGGCAAAAGTTTCTCAATATCACTTAGGAAAACATTGGAATAATAATAATAATATTAGTTGGTGGATAAGGCTTTGCGGTTGATCGGAATCACATCTTTAAACTTGATCGGAGCTGCGTTCAGCTACGTTGCTGTGTCAGGTGCAAAAACATTATATGAGCAACGCAACAATCCAGCTAATTAATTGACACACAAATATTAGAGAGATGATAACATGAATGTGTATATATATATATATACCTTGATGGCGACTGAGGCATGGTGGTAGTAGTAGTAGCAGCATCGTGAGGTGATGACATTTCCTGTAATTAAAGAATCAAAATCCATGCATAATAACATATAAATTTATCAATTCTTAAAAGTAAATAAACTTTACCAAAGGAGCATCAAGACAGGACATGGTGGTGGTAGTAAGTGATGACTTTCTCTGTAATTAAGAATCAAAATCAAGACTTGAAAATTTCTCAATACAGAGATGATACTATTATGAAAATAGTAAAGAATAAACTTCATCATAAACTTCTTATATCGGCGTCGTCGTTCGCGGCGCGAAATCTCAGACAGCTTCTCATACTTTTCACGCGTAAGACGACCGCGAAGTCGTCTCCGTGGTTTCAATGTCTTCAACCCGTTTAACTTCATCGCTCTGCCTCCTCCCAAAAACTTTTCACAATGTTGGATATATATATATATATACAAGTGATTTGGGCCTAAAGCAATGTTTATAATCTTTAACTCCTGGTCCGGCCCATTCGGTATTTTTAATGAATGAACAAAAAAATCAAGTTTAACTGAAATTGCCTAATATTTTCATTTATATTCTCATATAGAAAGAAGAATTATATGCATAAGTAACCTGAGGTTTATTTACAAAATGAAGTGACGACGAAATCGTAAACTAATGGGGATGTATTGTTATTGAGAATCTTTTACTCAAATAGCATAAAATCATGCAAAAAATTAAATTAATATACTACTTTATTCGATAACATACTATAAACTTATTTACATGGTATCATATATTAATTTGTAGGTTGCAAAAAATATATATATTAATTTGTTATATCAAATACACAATAGTAAGTGAAGCTATTTACTAATAAGATAGTCTTAACTCTTAAGACTCCTTCACTCTTTTCTCTTCTAATGAGAGATTTTTTCTCTCGTCTCCTCTTATCAAACTTATATCATTCAGAGGGGTAGAAATCAAGAGAGAGAGAGAGAGACTTTTGTTTTTGTTTTTTTGATTTAATATAGTTTTGTTTTCTTTTTTTTGATTAAAGATCAACCCTTTTGTCTTTGTACCTTGTCTTGTTGATCTTTCAATCGATTTTGGTATGTTGGACGATCTTGTATTCATGATTCCTCTAGTTAAGGAACTTGTAAGTAATCATATTATGTCAATGTTTGATTAATAGTTAAGGAACTTTATCGTTAATGAACTTTGTATGTAGTTATATTATATTCAAATTATGTTAGTCTTTGATTAATAATTGATTCTTATATTTGAGGTACAAAGACAATTTTGGTAATTTGTTGGTATTGAAACCGATTACTACCATGAAACCTTTTCCGTCTTTATCATTTTCTCTGATTACGACTCTGACTCTCTATTGGTGAAGGTATACGAATATGTGATGGAGTTAAGTCGATTTTTGGTAAATTTAGTAATCAGTTTGGTCGATTTTTAGTAATTTTATTAAATTTATTAATGATATGAATATATCATTTCCTCGGTTTGCTTGATAATTGTAGAAGAGTGATGACGCTTTTGTGTATGAAAAACGCAAGAAAGTAGTCTATCATCAATTGCCTGGTGATGATGGACAATCTCTGTGCAAACAACTTTCTGAAAACATGTAAGTTTTGTATTTTCTTGTCCATAACTCCTTCTTAAAAGAAGAATAATATGTTTTATTTACTGTGTAACAGATACAATGGTTTTAACAGTTATGTTATCGATTGTCTGGAAAAGATTCATAAAGATGAAGTTATCAACTTCTACAAGAAGTGGTTTGTGAGTAAACCATTATCTAGCCTCGAAGAACCATCTTGTCCATTTTCCATCCGTAGTTGGGGTTGCAATTCCTACAACAGCTCGAACTCATCGAAGACTCTGGTCATGTCATTATCTCTATCGCTATTTAAATATTTTTAAAAGTCATCATTAAATATTTTTAAAAGTCATCATTAACTATATTTTTATTATTTACTCTCTCCATTTCAGATTATTTGTTATCGTGGAATTTTATATTTACTTCATTTTAAATGTCGTTTTATATTCTCAATATATTAAGTTATTAATTTTTTCAATCTAATCTTTATTTTTCAACTCATCAACTAACATAATAAAATAAAACAATGTATTAATTAAAAGTAAAACATAAAATTTAATAGTTTTTAATATATGTGAAAAAACTTACAGTGACATACTTCCTTCCTTTTTTTTGTGGTTTTAAGTTTTTGCATATAGATTAAGAAAATATTTTGTTTTGTCTATTTTCAAAATAACAACATTATTACCTATACACCTAACCACATTTCAACCAATAAAAAATAGATTTACATATAAATCAATAAAATTGTATTGAAACTATATAACAACACTTATTTTGAGACAAAAAAATTTGCTGTACAACGACATATATTGAAACAAAAGTAGTATAAAATAAAACGAAAGTGAGTAATCTTTATTTTTCTTTTTGGCTCACCTACAACTTTAAACATTGTTCAAACTTACGTTATGCATATCTACCTCTAACACATGTTTTAACCAATTTGGCACAATATAATACAACTTATAGACATGATTACGTAAAGAAAAAGCTTCATTCACTATTATATCTGCTGACTTGTTACCTTCTCTTGGGTAGTACACAACCTTGTGGTCCGGGGGTTTCCAGAGAGATAATGATGTAAGTCTTGAATGATCGACTTGAGTTTTTGCCATACCTCTTCCTTTCTTCCGATCATTCTCGCCAGCATCACTGAGTCTGTTTCGTAGATCACTTGTTTGTATCCAAAACGCTAATAGCTTAACTTGAAAATCTTAGGCATTAAATGCCTAAAATTTTCTAACATTCTGTGACGTGCCTCCACCAACTGAATGTGAAGAAACTGTGTCAGTACTTCCTTGCAAACGGTCTTAAAGTTTCTGACAGCTTCTGCGGCTTTGTTTACCGCATCTTAAGTCCCCTGCACATGTGCTTCCTTGATGCAGGCATGCGTACAAGATAAAGATAAATGGATCCTATAAACGCATGATCATTTTCGTCAGAAGCTGAAGATACAAAATTAAAAACTCTTTAAGCTTGCGTTGCATAAGTGTTTTTAATAACATGAAAAAATACATTCAAGACTAGTTTGATCATTTTAAGTGTTCTTGAACACTCGTTGGGCTACTTTCTTCTGTTTATATTGTTCTCTTGATTAGTTTTATAATTCTAATCCTTGTTTTTGGTATTTACTTAGAAGAACCAACTTGTCTTTTTGATTATGATGTGTTAAAGTAGAAGAACCATCTATCTTGCTTAATGTTTGGATTATAGATGCAAAATAGCCAAAAGAGAGGTTCGAGTTCGCCGTAGCACTTCTCTCCCTAGCTCGACAATCGAGGCGCCGCTCCTGGAACTTCCCTCCGACGCCGGTGGAGCCACTGCTCGCCGGCGTTGCCTCTTTCAACCCTCCTCCTCTCTTCTCTGTTCTCAGCCCCACGTTTCATGTTGTGTTCTCGTTCGATTTTGATGCTCCGTCCCGATTTAACGTCACGGTTGGAGAAACCGTTGGAGGCTGCTCCGACTTCCGTTCAGTTGCCGGTCACCTCCACTTTTGCTCACTCCTCTGTTGACCTAGATCTGGTGTCTGAGCTCCTTAACAAGACTTCACTCTGTCGTCTTGAATCTTCTTTACCGGAAACGAAGTCGTCTCTGCCTGAGGGGTCCGTCGTGGTCTCAAGGTGTCGGGTGACGTCCTCCGGAAACGACTCTTTCTCCGGGGGTTCCTGGAATGGCGCAAATGCCATTACTTCTCACCGTGTATTCCATACCAGTGGTCATGCTCTGACGAGTATCCTTTCGCTGAAAGGCTCTACTTTAGTCATGAAGTTGATGCGTTCAGCTGAGATGCTCTGTTTCATTTTCTATCAGAGTGGTTTGCTGGATCTGGATCTGAATGTTATAACCGCCGACTCCGTTCTTCAACTTGGTTCAGGTTGTCATCGTCGGCGAACTATCATCCTCCTCCACCAGGTTGGATAGTGTACCCAACACTCCTCCAATCAACCGTCGCATCTCCTCCGTGTTACCGTCGCAGCTCTCTCACTTCTCCGACTGAATTTTGACGAGGCCTAGCCAAAAGGGCTAACAAGATGGATCCACGTTTCATTGATTTGGTCCTAGCAAGGCCAATAAAGACCTCTTATGATCCTTTTAATATCACAGTTCCACAGCCCACCTGTTGGTCGGGAAGGTTAGTCTTTTTGACTAGTTTCATAAAGATTATCTATGGGTTCATCCAAGTTTTTATTGGAACTGCTATGTATACAATGTCATACCCTTCTTGTTTGAAGAGATCTCTATTACTGTGTTTGCTGGTGGGTTCACTGCTAACATATTTTCCATCATCAAAGTTCTTCTCTATGAGAAGTGCCCTCACTCTCGCTTTTAAGCGTATGAAGTTGCCTAAATCTCTAATTGTATTGTTGTCTTACGGAGCAGTTCGTTTGGGACCTGAAGACGCAACGGGTTTTGTTTCGACGATATCTCAAGGTGTGGATTGGCTATTAACGTCACAATTCAGTGTGACTAAGTTTCAAATCTCCGGCTATGCCGTGAACTTTGCTTTGACACATTCGAGTTTTTCTCTGAATTTGCTGTCGTTTTATCCTAGAGTTTTCTCTACCTCTACTTTTTATGTTGCATTGCCTTATTGTATTGCTCGTAGAGCTAGGATTATCTATTCTTCAAAGTGTAGTCCGAATGTTTAAGTATTAATGAAAATGGTGTTCCAAAAAAAATGCAAAATAGCCAACAGATGTATAAGAAAATACAAGAAAAAGACTTAAAATCATGGCAAAAGTTTCTCAATATCACTTAGGAAAACATTGGAATAATAATAATAATAATAGTTATAAGGACTTAGGTGGCCCACTGACACATGGTGGTGCGTGAATGGTTTGTTTTAATTTTTTTTAAGTAAAAAAAAAAGAAGAAGAAAAATAAGCAACCCAAATGGGTTGCTTGGGTTAAAGATGCTCTAAGTTTTGCATTTTTTTTATTTTTAACTCCTTATAGAATAATATGTTTTATTTTTTACTTTGTAACAGATACATTCATTTCAACAAAGATGTTATTGATTGCTTGGAGAAGATTCATAAGGAAGAAGTTATTGACTTTTATAAGAAGTGGTTTGTGAGTAAACCGTCATCACCATCTTGCCCATTTTCCATTCGGATTTGGGGCTGCAATTTGTACAACAACTTTTGAGTTTGGTTAGAAAACTTCTTTTTTTTGAGATTTGTACACGCATTAATTGTAGACATATATTGTTGTTGTACGAATTTATCTTAATGATGAAATCAAGATTCTGGTGATTGTTGCTCTCCTAGGGATATTGACACTGTCCGTGATTCGTACAAACTATTCTTCATTTACAGACTTCTCGAGGTCAAAAATGTCAATATTTGGTGGTAAGCCTCTCTGGAAAACATGTTCAAGACATTTAGTTAACATCAATGTCAAAAGCTTCAAAGTGGGAAGCAATCATCAGCTATATCTGGTCTTGCAGTGACTTCCTGTAAGAATGTAAAGAGAATCATACACCACAAAAATTATATACTACTAAGTGAAGTCATCAACCTTCATACTTGTCATAAGACATGTGTCTGCAAATCCCATGAAGATTCCGGTTCTCTAAAGCTTTTCTCTAATCGTTACATTAAATGAAAAATAACACAAATTACCTTTATAACTTCACTGGAGAGATACGGAAGCATGGCTGATGATGCTGCTGATAATGGAATTGTATCTTT
Source organism: Moricandia arvensis (assembly GCA_905132765.1). Lineage (NCBI taxonomy): Eukaryota > Viridiplantae > Streptophyta > Magnoliopsida > Brassicales > Brassicaceae > Moricandia > Moricandia arvensis. Next base: position 48,627 of record CAJHQP010004346.1, on the reverse strand, counting down.
GCCAGCATTTCCCCAATTTTGTTAATTCTCAGCCAAAACATAATTTTTTGGATTAATGAAAAGTCATTTCTTTTGGCAAAACTGTGTAAATTCAGTATTTATTTGATTGTTTTCTCTTTCTTTTATTACTTTTTCGTCTACTTCACCAACATGTTTCACTAAATAATTTAGTATTTAGTCAAAAAGTTGAAGTTTGTAAATTATTTTACTACATGTTTTAGTTCTTTTTTTTACTAAACATGTTTTAGTTACTCTTAAGAAAATGTTTGAACTCAATGTTTTACTTCACAAATAGGTACATCTTAAAATAGCATTCTCTGGATCTTTTACTTCATAAATAGATATCATGACAAATGTTCTCAATGTTGTAGTCCTTAGGCCATGTTCAATGTGAGGTTCTTAGGTGGGGTTCTTAACTTTTGATTTTTCATTTTTTCATTTTTTTTTTACTTTACGGCTAAGAACCGACTCTTAAAACTCTTATTTAAGAGCCGGTTCTTAGTTTTTCTTAGTTAAAAACTAAGAACCGGCTCTTAATAAAAGTTAAGAATCTCACCTAAAAACCATGCAATAAACATACCCTTAGTGTTTCCATCTAATATGTCAATCACACAGTTTTACAGTCTTCTCCAAATGAAGTGAAGTTATCCCCATGCTCCAAACATATTGCGTAGCTAGTAATAGTGAGTAGTTTTCCGTTTCCAACACTGTAGATGCCATAACAAGACCAGAGGCGACCGTCTCCATCTCTAACAATCCAACCAGCAGTAGCTGTGTTAGTTTAATCTGTAAAACATGCATCAAAATTAAATTTTAAAAAAGCCTCAAGTTGGTCTTTTCAAAACCATTTTCTTGTGAGCAGCTATGCATTTTTTGTGTGTTTGAAATAGACAAAGCTTTATACTGTAGTTTTAAAATGCAAAAATCTTTATGCTTTTGATACCCAATAAACATCATATATCTGTTGATAAAATAAACTTAGTTTGTTTTTACTTTTTAATGACCATTCAGTCAAATTATATACCTTTAAAAACATAGAAACACCAAACGTAAACTGTATTTTCACTCGATCTTCCTTTGATATTCGTATTACATACACATCAACACAATGTTTAACTCTGTATGATAGTCACACAACAGATCGCCAATACAAAAATATTCGCATATTGTCTCACACGATCCGAACCACTCGAACTCTGCGCCGGGATGATAGCGACTCGTTCAATCTCCCAATTTCAAGTATAAGCTCCTTTATTTTCTACAAAATTATCAGAACTCCACTCAATATCAAACTAACATTTTTAATGAAATATCACTAAAAATAAATTTAAAGATTTTTTAAGTTTTTTTTGTTGGAGTATTCAGTTTATTACACAAACCTGATCTTTCTCTCTGAGCTGAAGAAGCAGAAACCTCAGCTTCTCTTCATGTACTCGTCTCCACCATCTCACTACCTTCACATAAACAAGGCTCGAGACCAATGAAAAGCCACAAATGAGAGTGAATGACCAGAACACCCTTGTACTACTCACGTAATTACAAGACTGCTTCAAACTCTTTGTAGCAGTCTCAATCATCCGCCACGGAAGCGACTGATTCACGGTGGAATATGATTCATCTTCTTCTTCTGCTTCTCCGACGACGTGGACAACAGAATCTTCATCATCATCATCATGGCCTTGGCTTGGTTGTGATGTCGGTGAGCTTAGAGGGCTAGATGCTTCACTTGGTGAGCTTGTGGCCGGTGAGGTTTGTATTACTACCCATTCACTAAACTCTTCTTCTTGCTCTACCTCTGCGTTGTTGTTCATGTTTTTTTGGATAATGTTTTGCTTTTTTGATGTGTGTTGTTGGGGATTTTTATATATATGGCATAGAATATTTGTAAAAATCTAGTAGCGATATTTTGCTACTTGAGAATAAATATCCGACAGAATGATAATGACACTACTGGTCTCTAGTATTTCTACTTTCAAAAAAGAAATTTATAAATATTTTGGTAAAGCTTTTTTTTTGACTAAAATATTTTGGTAAAGCTACAAGATGATTTCAGTAAAAGTATTAGATTGATTTATGAGATTAATATTCATTAAAACGTAATGAAATGTAAGAATTACATGCTACTTTGATATGATTTATTTGGCTATACTTTAAGAATGTAATTATGCGTAATTGTCATTTGGTGCAACTGGTTGATCAATAGATTACGCATGTGAGTGTCTTTGCACCAAATGACAATTATGAATAAGTATTAGTAACGTTTTCGCGGTAGGTATCCTAGTACTGTTTTCTCCTTGATTTTTTTTTTTTGGTTTTTCAATAAATTACTAGACCCGTATGCGTTGCATTCCTAGCTTAGCAAGTTTCCGAACAAGGAATTATCTATATAACAGTCTGACGATCACTTCTTGTAGGTTGTTGATTTCTACTTTCTTGGGTCTGGACATTGTTTTGCTTGAACTACATTGTTGGTGGTATAGTGGTTGAATAAGGAGTTGTTTTGTTGATCTAGATTAAGAATAGTTTTTTCTTTAGTGTGAATTTGCTAAGCTAATTGATGTAGATATCTAGTTTTTACGTAGAATAAGTGGATTGTCTGACACGTAGAATAAGTGAAATTTTCTGTTGCCGACGAACTGATCCTTAAAAGTATATGATTAGCAGTGGTGGATGTACTAAGACCATCATTAACCTACTCTTTTAAGGTAGAATTTTTAATTTAAAATTGAACATTTTTAATGTATTTTTGGTTAATAAACGTTTTTTATATCTTTTATTTGAAAGATGATTTTTAATTTTTATTTTAGTTAAAAGTTAAATAACGTCTCTTATATAAACTAATTTACTTGAAGTAATTTAGGTTAATCAATAATTGTGTTTCCTATTGAATAATAAAATACAGTGAAAAATGTTAATCAGTTCTAGAAACCGTCCTTGGCATGGAGCCCTCAATCAAAGAAAACATTCATTTGCTTGGAATCATTAAAAAACACAGAGTACTATATGACCCACCCGACCCGAATCTACCTTATCCGTACTAATTATCTAGAAGCAGAGAGTCGTGATCATTTTTAGTTTCTCGACTCTTCTTCCCAATGGCGACGCCATCTCCTCCTCTCCCTCCGAATCTCTGCGTGATCTTATCGGAATCAAAGCGGATAATCAACGCCCACTCACGCCACTTCCTCGCTCTCTCCGTCCTCTTCCTCCTCCCCCTCTGCTTCTCCGTCACCGTCTACCCTTCCGTCTCCCGCCTCATCATCGACCAATCCTCCTCTTCTCACAACAGCGTCTCCCTCCTCAGCACCACACTCCACCACGACGGCGATGACGGTGACACCAAGACCCCTCTCCTCCTCCTTCTAATCGCTTACATCGTCGTAGTCACTATCTTCAACCTCTTAGCGATTGGATCAATCGCGTACAGCGTGTACCAAGGATTCTACGGAAGGCCGGTGAAACTCGTCTCCGCCGTGAGATCGAGCTTCACCTCCTTCCTCCCTCTCTTAGTTACACTCATCTCTTCGAATCTCATCCTATTCGCGATTTTATCAATTCTAGGGTTTGTAGCTTTCTTGCTAACTCGATTAATCGACATTGATTACACTTCACCAACTCTTTCCACCGTTGTGATACTCATCTCAATCGCGATTACAATCAAACTCTATGTGAATTGGATCCTCGCTTGGGTCATCGTCGTTGTTGAGTCTTCTTGGGGGTTAACTCCGTTGAAGAGAAGCAAAACATTGGTGAAAGGAATGGAGAGTGTTTCTATCTCTATGATCCTCGTCTTCGCTGTGGCTCAGTCGAGTCTCGTTTGGATCAGTACTGTTGCTGCTTCGGCTCAGGTGATGGATGATGGGAAGTTGTGGACGAAAGCTTTCTTCGTGGTGCAGATCGTGGTGACCTCTGCAATTCTAACGGTTTTGATGTTGTATAACGTGGCGGCAACTACTGTGATGTATATGTACTGTAAAGCTGTTCGTGGAGAGCTTGCTTGGGAGATTGCTGAGGAGTTTGCGAGAGAGTATGTGAGTTTGCCGTTTGATGATGGTAAGGTTCCTCACTTGGCTTATAATAATGTTTGATGAATCATGATTCATGTTGTTGATGATGATGATGATAAAGGTTCTAAATGTTAGTGTTTTTTGTGTGATAAAGCAAGTTTGTGTAATTGAATCTTCTTTAGTGTTTGACAGAAACGGACAGGGTTTGTGTTTGTTCTTGACAATTCTAAGCTTTTGTAATGTGATGAATGTTCTTTTGGTAACTGAGTAACCATCAAACAAAACAGATTCATTAACCCCAAAAATCATGTGATGAATGTTCTCAAAGTGATTTGCTCTTCTTTGAACCATATATCAATAAATAACAGAAGACATAAAATCATGTTAGTCAAGAACTGAATTAAATATGAATTTAGAAAATCATTGGACCATCTTAGCTCAGCAGAAGAATACAAATCATTTCAGAAAACCAATTTCATGTTTGGCCTAGCAATTGCTAAATCTGAATTTCAGTTTAGTTTTTGTTCACTTTAGTTCAAATCATATTCATTTTGCCTTCTTGGGCGGATCATATTGTGATTTATTATAATTTATAAGAATATAAACACTCTTTGCGCCAAAAAAAAACACATAAAAACACAAAAGAATAGTAAATTCATTTTATGCTCAGAAATCACAAAACATTACGACAAGCATAAACGTAAAATCAACCATTTAAATCCATAAATAATTTAGCTTTCTCGTATGCTTTACTCATATGATTCCTAAACCGGTTCACATCTAATCTAACATCTTGTTCTTTTAAATAAACCTTTTTAGTCACACCCCAATCCATCCTACTAAAAGCAATAGGATCTTTCAAAACCAAATCATCTCTACTATACTTCTCAAACAAACTACTCTCTTCCACATCAATCATATACTCCGTATACTCCAACTTCATTGCCTTAGCAGGCGAGCCGTAACACTTAGCCACCCAACCTACTCCAACCGGAACAACCTGAACAAAAACCGAACCGGGTCTAAGAAACAACAAATGAGTTAGTGCTGCACCATGAACCCCAACCATCCCATGACTCGACTTTATTAGTTCATACGCTTCTCTCATGCTCGTCGTTCCCGTTGGTCTAAATATGACCACCTCGAACCCAACGTTTTCAAGCATCTCTTTGACCTTCTCCTCGTTTAATATCACCCTACCAATGTTGCCATATCGACTGATCAGTATGAGACGTGGCTTTTGGGGTTTGAAAGTGGATAGACTTGTGTTGAAGGCTTTGTCTAAAAGATTGTGGAAGCCCACTAATGATCTGGGGTTTGGAAATTGGGTTGGGTCCATTAGCGTTGGCCCATATGATATGAGGCCCACGATCGCTGAAGTGAAACAATGTGTAATAGAAACATTTTCATTCTTGAGTAATATGGGTTTGTGTTTGCTTAACGCACCTAGAACTTCGATGTATTTTGGCATCCACCATTCTCTAGGATTCGCTACCACGAGGATGACATCGCGGTCGGGGTACATCGAATTGGCAGTGATGAAAAGAGGAATGAAACCGTCCATGAAATCGTGATAGATGTTCCCCGTGTAACCTCCGGCGCTGAAAACTATAGCCGGCGAGTCGTGTGTTATGTCACATGATCGTGTCAAGCCCATTGGGCCTGAGGTTAGAATTAGTTCTTGGATTTTAGACATGATCCAGTTGTCTGCCTTTCTTGGGTATGGTCTGATCTTCTCGACGATTGGTGCTGATGTGGTGAAAGTGGAGTCCATGAGAGTGATGGTTTGGGTTCTGAGGTCGAGATGACATGTGCCGTTGATCGAACAGAGGTCGTAGTTAGTGTTGGATCGATTACATATGATAGTTGATGCAGTCATCCCCTGTGAGGGCTGGTCGATTATTGATTCCCAAGTCTGTTGTAACGTGCCTACATAGTATACGTTTTTTTATAATTAATTAACGGATAATAGCTGACATTTGTATTTTAAAATTGAAATATCGACGGTTCAAAAATTATTTTGGCCGGCATTGCATGCAAAAAGGACATTTTATCCGATTAATCATATATCATTTTATTGAGTTGATTATAAGAAAAATAACGTAAGATATCCCTAAAAAAAATTTTGTAACAAAAATAATTTTTAAAAAAAGTTACGAAAAGAATTTTTATTAAAAATGTAAATATACATCTACATCTCTAGTATTAACTAAACTAAACTTAGGGTTTAGAGTTATATGGTGAAATTTTGAGGTGAGTTTAAAATGTTACGGAATAAAATATTAAAACTAAAATTTTAAAAATAAAAAAAGATATTTCATTATTTTAAGAAATATTTTTTGTGACAAAAACTTAAAAATAATTATTTAAGAAAATTGTCTATGATAAAATGCGATTTAGTATCCGATTTAAATCAAATAACCCATTTATGAGTTAAAAACAAATAAAAGTTGACACTCTTTTTTTCTCCAGCTCGTTATATAGCAACATAACCTTTTGCTCTTTTCTATAAAAAAAGGATTTAATCGCCGAGTCTTAAGAAAAAAGAAGTGGTTCGATGATATTTGACATACCTTGAGGCAAACTTAGCGAAGGAATCAACTTAAGGTCGGACACAGTGGAGAATAGGGCAACAAGATACATAGCCATAACGATGGCCAATGCAACTGCTGCCACTGAATAACTTCTCTCTGTCGTTTTCATAACCATGATTGTTCTTGGTGCAAGGAGAAATATATGTGTACAAGTTCGACTGAAGATTAATATATATAGACTTTTAGGTATCCTTCAATGGAGGAGAAATTAAGAAAAACATTGTAAGAAGATTCACAAAATGCAGATGAGAGGAATATGCATATATGTAGGAAAACATTCCCTAACAACAACCTTTATTTTATTGTCAGCCGCTACGTGACTAACAATTCAATTGGTAAAACCTTTAAACAAAAATAGACAATTTTATTAATTAATAGATATTGAATTTTTAAAAGATAAAATGATGATTGCATGGGAAGATTGTAATAGAACATATCTCTAATTAATTATATATCTCAAATGTAGTGTTGGGTTAGTCGCTTACATGTTTACTTCATTGAAATATCTCAATTGTAAGTGTTCGGTTAGAACAAAAAGCCGAACGAAACCTAATTGAGCCACAAGCCCATTTAAAGACCAATCTAAGCCCAATTTATGACCCAGTTTATGCCTATTTTTGATTTTTTGTTCTCCAATATTTCTGTAGATTAATATATTTAACGTAAACTGATAAACAACTGAAAGATATATTTGGATTCTGTGTATATATTTTTATTGTTGGTCAAATAAATGCAGTTTATATTTGACCAAATCCGTTATATAACTTCACGGACACGCATAATAATCGTTGAATATATATTACAGAAAATAAAATAACCTTTTAAATCTTAATTAAGACACAAAAGATATTCTTAAAACGAACAACACCAAAAAATCCGCGCGGCAAAATTAGCCAATCAACACCCCAATTATAGCTTCTGTCTCTTTCTTCCTTCTCTTCTCATTCTTCCTTTCCTTCAAAGAAACAATGTTGATTTAGCAGCGAAACCCTTAAAACAAAAAAAAACCCTAGAAAAAGAGATAGAGATTATTTGTGTTGTTGTGTGTTTTTGATTTTTTTCTCATTGCTGTTTAAACCCAAGGGGAGAAAAATAGGTGCGTGTGTCTCCAAGATCGGTGGTGCTTGGCGTCACGGAGGCTCTGATGTCTCTCCGTCGTCAAAGCACCACCGTGCAGGGAGCCATCTACGCGTCTCCACCACCTCCTATGATGATGAAGTCAGCATTACATTCAGCGGAAAGCTTAGCAGTTTCAGCGGTAACCTAGGGAATAATAACCATGGAAGCAATAGGATGAAAGGTCTTTTCAAGCATAAGCCTCGTCCTCCTGGTGAAATCGTTCGTCAGACTCGAGATCTCCTCGCCTTGTCCGAAAAGGACATCGAAGAAACCGAGACGAAACACTCGAAAAGGTTAGGGGTATGTCCGGAGATCTGCAGGAACATTAGAGAATTGAAATCGATATTGTACGGAAACAGCGAAGCCGAGCCTGTGGCCGAAGCGTGCCTCTCGCTGACGCAAGAGTTCTTCAGAGAAGACACGCTTCGCCCCTTGATCAAGTCTCTTCCGAAACTCGACCTAGAGGCGAGGAAAGACGCTACGCAGATCGTAGCGAATCTTCAGAAGCAACAAGTCGGAAGCCGACTCGTTGCTTCTGAGTATCTCGAATCGAATCTCAACGTGATCGATATGTTAGTCGAAGGAATCGGTAGAGACCACCAGCTGGCACTGCATTACACGGGGATGCTTAAAGAATGTGTTCGTCATCAGGTTGTTGCCAAGTACATTCTCGAGTCGAAGAACCTCGAAAGGTTCTTCGACTACGTCCAGCTACCATACTTTGATGTAGCTACAGATGCGAGCAAGATCTTCCGCGAGCTTCTGACGAGGCACAAATCGACAGTATCCGAGTATCTCTCCAAGAACTTCGAGTGGTTCTTCGCAGAGTACAACACGAGGTTGTTGGAGAAAGGGAGCTACTTCACGAAGAGACAAGCGTTGAAACTCTTGGGAGATGTGTTGATGGACCGGTCTAACTCAGGTGTGATGGTGAGGTACGTTAGCAGTTTGGAACATTTGAGAATCATGATGAATCTACTCAGAGAACCAACCAAGAACATTCAGCTAGAAGCCTTTCATATCTTCAAGCTGTTTGTGGCGAACGAGAGGAAACCAGAGGACATTGTGGCGATTCTGGTTGCGAATCGGAACAAGATTCTTCGGTTGTTTGCTGATTTGAAACCTGAGAAGGAAGATGAAGGGTTTGAAGCTGATAAATCACTGGTTGTGAATAAGATTGCATCACTTTCTCTCATGGATCTCAAGCTAAGTGAATGATATGATGATGTTTATCAACGTTGTTTTTGTATTGCATTTAGTGTAGATTCACGTTTGTCAAAAACGCTAAAATACATAATGTGATTTTCGAAAGTTTTTTATTCAATGCCAGTCTTCTTCTTCAACATTGTGATGAATTGTTCCTTCTCTTCATCTGTCATTCCGTTGGTTGAACAGTCTCCTACTCCCCATTCAGCTCCTCTCAGACAATACTTGTCTTGAATCGCTTTTTCATTCCTAAAAGACACAACAAAACCAATGTAACATGTCTCAGTTTTGGACCAAATGGGTATGAATGGATTCAAATGATGAGAGTTTTTTTTTAGTTACTTTTCTTTGTTTAGTTTGGAGTTCTCGAGTAGCTTCTTGAGAATTGGAGATTCTTTGAATCTTGAATCGTTTTCAGCGTAGAACTTTTGGTTCTTAGCTGTGCAATTAAGAAGCATTTTTCTTGAAGCAGAGACTAAACATTGTCTTAAAGAATATCAAGAATTTGAAGGATTAGTACCATTGAAACGTTCAAGGAACTCTAGCTTTGGTAGTTCAGGACCAGGAACTGATTCTATACCGGGACTTCCCGACATTAGGCCAGCTTGAGCTGAGAAAGATCCGAACATATACAAACTGTGATGGATGATAAGACATATGTATTGAATAACCGGAGAATTGACGATAGTGTTGTTACCAGTGCAGGGAGAGAGGAGAAGGGTGAGTGAGGCAGCGAGAGGTAAGGTGGACTTGCAGAGAAGTTGCTTAAACGGTGATGGTGATGATGGTAAAGCCATGGAGATACGAGGTTGATGAAGTACCCTTGTTTCATGGAGAGTGAAGCTTGGCCGAGAGAAACTAGAAATTCTGGTTTGCATCATTGCGTTTAGATATTTTTTTTTTGTGAGGATGGTAAATGACTTCCTAGGAGATAAGGAAGAGGTCAAAGCTTATATATATATTTTCCATTTAAATTATAATTAAAATATTCTTTTCTCATTTTTTTTTTCAATTTTTCAATGCTTCTCAGTCGAAAGAATGTGTCTAGTTCATAACTTCATATAAACAGCTAATGCACATGAGAAAATTTCAAGAGAAGAACATGAATTAATAAACATATTTTCAGAAAAAAAAGCATAAACATCTTGCAAACTTGAACAAATAAAGAATAATCCTTATTAAATTCTACTGTTTTTAGAGTAAATTTATCATTCAAGCATAGCCTTGGCAGCATCAATAAGTGCTGGTCTGAAATCGTTGGAAGCTCGGCCTAGAACGGTGTAGCCTTCCTTGTCTTCTGCATCCACATCTGCACCATGTCTTACAAGTAGAAACGCAACCTGGTTCATGGAACACACAGAGAAAACCAAAAGATTTTCAGAGAAAACTCTACTTTAGAAGTCCTGTGAGAGATTGGAACATTACTTGTCTGTCATCGCAGATCACTGAATGCATGAGTGGAGTTTGACCCATTTTATCCATAGCATCGATCTCTGCTCCTTCCTCTATCAAAAACTCACACACTTCAGTCTTTCCGGTGCTTGCTGCCCTATGAAGTGGTGTGCAACCCACCTGAAAATCACCATAACATAAGTATTATGTGAGAAGACAAGTTTAAAAAGACATTAAGCTACACAAACCTTGTCAGTGATGTTTATCTTTGCGCCGAGTGTTAGTAAAAGCTGAGCGATTTCTAGCCATCCTTTACTAGCAGCATAGTGAAGAGCAGTGCGACCACCATTGTTTTTAACATTCACATCAGCACCTGAACACACACACACACAGAAAAAAACAAATCCATCATCAAACTTCACATCTTAAGAATAACTAAAAACGTTACATGAGTAGAAGAACAACACACTTTAACATAACTTATATGCAATAAAGTTATCTAATGACACACACACACACACACACACAAAACCTGCTTCAAAGATCAAACAACTTGTTTAAAGGAAGCTAACAAGATTGCAACACAAACCTCTAGTCAATAAGATTTCAACGAGCTCCGCCTTGCCGATACTAGCAGCAGAGTGTAGAGGAGCCCATCCTTCATCATCCTTACTATTGATTACACTCTTTGATTCATCTACACTTGATAGCAACTTCACTATCTGCAAATCCCACATGCATAATCTCTTAATATCTGAAAATTTTTTCCTTACTAGAACTCAACAAAACTTGAAACAACACAATCATAAGCATAATGCAGCTACAATAACAACATTAAGATTCCTAAACCGATTCCTTTCCTCCTAGTTTCTTCGAACCAAACAGGTTATGCTTCTGTAATAACTACAGATTAGTAGTACCTGAGAGTGACCGAAAGAAGCTGAGACATGGAGGAGGGAGCGACCGTCTTCGTTTCTGAAACTGAGAGATTTGGTGAGCTGTTGAGGAGATAAAGACATGAACACCGAAGAATCTCCAGATTCCGCAGCTTTGAAGAGCTCTTCGTCTCTGATCTGTTGCTGCTTCGACTCTTGTCCCTTCGTAGCATCGGTTTCAACTTCCATGGCTTCTTGTACAAGATTTGATTAAAGCTTAGTTTCGTTTCAGAGATATTGGAAGAGACCTAAGGGATTATTTATTTCTAAACTCTATAATAATTCTTAGGACCAGGCTTTCGGATCCTCAGACTAGGTTCGGGTCGGTTCTTATCGAATCCAGAACTTTTAGATCCTAGATATTCGGATCCAATCCAAATAAGTATTTTAAAAAATTTGGTTAGCGTTCGGATCGATTTCTGGCGAATCCAAGTCGATTCGAATATATAATTCTAATATCCATAAAATATTAATTTTTAGAGATATTTCGAAACGATTCAGATATTTAAAACCCGAAAAAATTTTGAGTAGCTGAATTAGATCCAAAAATCTAAAAATTATCTGACAACCTGAAAAATACTCGTAAAATTAAAGATACTTAAAATTTTTGTCTGAAATCTAACCAAAGACCCAAAAATACTCGAATTTTTACTTGAATACCCAAATTATATTTTTAAAAATATAAAATTTTATTTGAAACCCAAAACTATTAGCTGAAGATCTGAACCCAAAACTTAAAAAATATATAAAATACCAAAATATACCAAAAACAATTATATATATATATATATATATATTACAATAAGTTTTAGGTATTTCGGATATCCGATCGAGTTTTGGGTAGGACTCGGATCCGAATCAAGACTTTCGAGTCCAAAAAAAGAAGATTAATCAAGTGTTTTATCAAAGACCCGGATCTTAACCTGTATTTTTGGGTCAGTTCCTATTCGGATTTTCAAGTGCGGGTAAAATTCCTAACCCTAATAATTTTCTTAATTTTTAGCTCAAACGGCCAAACCATTCGCTTAGTGGGCTTCATATAGAGACTAAATAATAAGGTCATAAAACCCAATTGTTAGATTATTTGTTCTGAGCCCAACTTTGTTTCGACCATTCTATCTAGAAGATGTCGTGAAGATGACCACACTAATCCTACAATTATTTCTTTTGTCAACAAGATGACGACATTGTCATGACATTATTGACATAATATATCATATATGTGAACAAAAACGAAGATCAATAGGAAGAAAAATTGATATTATATAAAGGGAATAACATTCATGTGATCAATGGAGAGGAGAAGAAGAACAACAGATGGTGAAATCTCAAAGGAGTGTCATGAGAACACGGATCCTATGGTTTTCTTGTAACAGATTTTCCAATGAAACCATGGAGTTTTGTGTTCTCAGGTCACCCCTTCGAGTTCCTCTGTTCCATTATCTCACTTCCCTTTTGGATCTAAATCTAAACTTGAAGTGTGGTGATGTTACATTCATTGAGCAAGTGTGATGGCTTTGGGGGTGGTTTATTGTGTTTCCTAGGCGTATGATTGATCAACTAACTTGTTTTTGCTTGTTTGCAGCACATATATTAAGTATAGCTTTCTTATTATATAAAGTACATCTAAACTATTATTAAAAACTTATTTTGGGAAATAAAAAGAAAGCCTATGAAACTTTTATTTTCAATAACTTGATAGAAGAACTCATAAAGACATGAAACTAGAATTAGTCAAAAAAAAAAATCCAGAAACCAGTGAATCCTACAAAACCAAAACCTGATGAATTTTTCAATATGATAAAACCAATCAAATAGAAGATTCCAATGAGCCCAACTGATTAAACGAACATGGATGATGAAATGTATATGAGTTGATGTATGCAAAAATCATTATAATTCTTATAATCTAAAGCTTCCAGTGATTTTGAGGAGTTTAATGATTGATCAACTAACTTGTTTTTGCTTGTTTTGCAGCACATATTTTTTGTATAGCTTTCTTATTATATAAAGTACATCTAAACTATTATTAAAAACTTATAATCACAACACATTTGCTTCCTCTCTCTCTTATTTTGGGAAATAAAAAAGAAAGGCTATGAAATTTTTATTTCCAATAACTTGATAGAAGAACTTATAAAGCCATGAAACTAGAATTAGTCAAAAGAAATCCAGAAACCAGTGAATCCGACAAAACCAAAACCCCATGAAAATTTTCAATATGATAAAACCAATCAAATAGAAGATTCCAATGAACTCAACAAAACTGATTAATCCAATTGATTAAATGAACAAGGAAGATGAAATGTATATGAATTGATGATATGCAAAATCATAATATAATTCTTATGATCTAAAGCTTCCAATGATTTTGATGATTTTAATGATTTTAATGATTGAGAGCCCGACAATATCAAATAAACTGATGAAACCTATGAAGACGAACATGAATAAAAGACAATTAAAATCTGAACACAAGAAGGAGAACTAAAATTTTGGTTCAAGTATAACATTATACAACATATGTATATTTCATTTGAGAGAGAGAGTATTGATTTTTTTTTCTGAAGTATCTTACCAATCACTACTACCTATGTTTCATTATACTTGTCGTTCTAGGTTTTTACACACAAATTAAGAAAACATTTAATTTTGTATATTTACAAAATAAAAACATCATTACCTATAAACCTAACCATATTTCAACCAATCAAAAATAAAATAATATATAAAAATAATAAATTTTACGTTGAAATCATAAAACGACATTTATTTTGAAATGAAAATTTTACTCTACAACAACATCTAATTTGAAACGGAGGTAGTAATAATTAAAATATGATTTGCACACTTAATTAGGATATTTTTCTTCAAAAAATAGACATGTCATTCATCATTTTTAGTTTTTTTTTTTGAACCTTTTTTAGATTTTAGGTTTCTTATATAGATACTCCCTCCGTTCCTGAAAGTAGGATTTTCTAGAATTTGCACGTTTATTAAGAACATAATTAATGTTTATGATTAACTATATTATTTATTTCTATTATCCAGTTTCCAATAACTATTGACCAATAAGATTTAAACAGTTTAAGTATTTTTAATTAATGTTTCTTGAAAGTATACAATTCATTAACACTAATTAATAAAAGTACCTTAAAATTCTAGAAAATCTTATTTTGTGGAACAAAAAAAAACTCCCAGAAAATCTTACTTTCGGGAACGGAGGGAGTATAAGCTTTCCACATAAAGAAATACACATATATATAAATATAAACATGTTTCTTCGTTCAAGAATCTTAACATCATTTTAATCTATTTATCTTGTCCTTTAGTTTATATAGTTTTTGTTGTTATATTAGTATGTTGTTCATAATAATGTTTGTTTTGTAAAAGAATAAATGACACATGAAAACAATTGTCTTGACATTTTTTTTGTTATGTTTCTTTTCTTTCTTGTTTTATCATAATAGTATGATAAATTCCATAACAATAAAATGTTAATATACTTGTAAAAAGGGATAACATTACATGTGTGTTTCTATATTTTGTTTGAGCGCAAAAAAAATCACAAATTCAAATTAAATGATAGAAATACGATTTCCTCGATACTAACAAAATATTCAAATCACATATTAGAAGTGCCAAAAACACATTTTCTTTCTTTACTTATTTGTTTTCTCACCTTTTTCTATCATTTCTTCATTTATTGTAAGGTTTTCTTTTCTTCGTTCCCACCATCTCTTTTATTATTCGGTAGCTTTTATTATATGAGATTTTATTTATTTTTCTGCATATTTTTTTTTAAGTTTTTACCAGGCTTCTTAGAGAAATAAGTAGTCAAATTACAAGATTTTTTTCTCTCTTTTATTAATTGGTAGAAATTGATTGACAATCTAACTCAAATAATTCATTGGAAAGAATCTAATGTCTCAATTATTAGGTGTTTTCAACATCACTTGTTTAAATAGGTCATTGTTAAAAATGTGTTATTTGGACTCCAAATTTGACATCTTCCATTGTGTTTCCAATTAAAATATTGAATTATTGTTTTGTAAGAAAAAAAGCTTTACATAAATATTTACAGACATATCTCTACATAAAAACTGTTAAAATATTAAATTGTAAGTATCTTGACAATCTATCTTTAATGACATAAATATTTTTCATTTTTCATAAATATTGGAATACATGTGTATGTTTGTGAGTAAAAAAGTTTACATCTTTACAACATCGATGGACTCTAAACACAACATGAACAATAAAACTTTGGTTCAAGTGGGACAATGTACAAAATTTGCATGTTTTCATTTATGCATGCAAAATATTTACCGAACCTAATACTTAGGACAATATGCGCATGCAATCAAGCATCTCTCAACAAGTTGATTACCTTAAATATCCATTTGACAAATTGAGTGTGTGTGAAATACTTTAAAAGTTAAACAAAATCGAGGCTACCATTCCCTTATGAAGGTCTTACTCCTCGATTAAATCAATATAATCATGCCACCTTTTCAGATTTTCCTCATCAATAAGACGCAACAATACGAAAAAGTGAAATCCGTTTCGAAGCCAACGATTAGAGACTATAATTGTTTAGCTTTTGAATGTGTATTTTTTTGATTTTGTTGTATTTTTGAACCTCGAGACTAGTTGAACCATATGATGCATCACTTGCAGCAACTGCTGAAGATTTCTTAGTTTCAACAGAGGATGAAATTTATCTAGATCTTAAATTGTAGGAAGAGAGACAAGTTCTTATCAATAAAAGAGAAATCATAAGGAAATAACAAGGTTGATGGGAGAAAAAAGCGAATTGAAAACACATGAATTTACATATGACAATAATATATATGAATGAATGTGTATGTTTAACACAACATGAACAACGGAACTTTGGTTCAAGTGGAATGGTGAACAAAATGTGCATATTTTTTGTTTGAAGCAGAATATTTAATATCATGTGATTCATAAATATCTTGTCAATCACTCATAATTGAAATATGAATTAGGATCATATTTGGAAAACATATATGTCATTTATGTTTTACACCTTTTGACCTTATAAAATCTAAGTTTTCACTGAAATAAATATACGAATGTAAGCATAAACGTTATACATTTCAAGATTTTTAACATAAATTATTATCTTCTTAATCTTATTATCTTGTCCTTCGATATATATAGTTTTGATTGTTATATTACGAATGAAAACTATGGTGGTGGTGTTTTTGTTTATAATAACGTTTTAATATTAAGAAATGAAGATTTTTTTTTTAATTAATTGACATGAAAAC
The DNA here is from genome assembly GCA_905132765.1 of Moricandia arvensis. NCBI lineage: Eukaryota > Viridiplantae > Streptophyta > Magnoliopsida > Brassicales > Brassicaceae > Moricandia > Moricandia arvensis. Next base: position 32,077 of record CAJHQP010004346.1, on the reverse strand, counting down.
AATTGTTTTGACATTGTTTATTTTGTTTTTCAATTAATCACATAGGCATGATGGTTGGAGTTTAGACAAATCAAATGTACCACATTTGTATGAATTAAAACCTAGCATATATATACAAGCAACATTTATCAGAAATATGATAAATATATGAAGCTAGTTTTAGTAAGTTAAAAATAATTTAAAAGAAAACTATGTCTAATCCATTTATATAACTATTATGCTTATTAACTTAAAACATTAATAAATTTCTAACCTTAACATATATTAAGAGGAGTTTTTTCTTGGTAAAAGTATTAAAAAAGGTTAAAAAAATCACATTATTCTCTAGTAACATAATTTTGTTTAGAAGTTCAAAACATATTGAATTGACGAGTTTTCACAATTTATCTAAAGCAGATTTAGAGATTCAAATAGTATTTTAAAACATATTTGTTAGACAAACAACAAAGACAATAACAAAGATGAATAAACTAAAACATAATGCTTAAACACAATTATCACTGATTCTTTTTAGGATTTTAATCCATATAATTGAAAAAACTCAAATCTATTTAAAAACTCTAACTTAGTTATATAATAACTCAGTTTTGCCTCACAAAGACATGTGACATCATCATCTCTTTGCCTGACACATTAGCCAAAGAAAAAAACGAAAATCATTTTCCAAACTAGAAAATCTGATACGTTGCTATCAACACATATGCCTATTCATCTCCTTTTTGAAATCTGAGTCAACTAACTCAACCTACGTTTAATTTCCTCCAGTTTCAAGGTTCATCTTTGTTTGATGGTTCGTCTTCATCATTCATGTTGCGTTGACTGTAGATTCCTTCTAGTCATTCTTTTGGGAATATTCATGTTTAGAAGAGCATAGTCGATGAGAAACTTAGACTAGGATGAACTTCATTGTGGAAAATAGAGTAAAATTTGCTAGGAAATAATGGATGTCTTCTACTATCACTTATTAGTCTAAACATTTTGATGTCTTCTACTATCAAATGTATCCTTTGTTACCTCCAAAACCCTTTTATTGAGATTTTTGGAGTTCTCTAAGAGTAAGTCATCTTAACAAACTGATGAGACAATTTACAAAAAAAAAAGAAACAAATTGATGAGATGTGTGATTATATTAATTTTTAACCAATCTTTCTATAGAGATATATTAGGGGGGTTAGTGGGAGATTGATTTTTAAGGATTTGAAGAATTTTAAGATTCTATTGTTATTGGTAAGATGATTCTTAAATTTCTAAAAAGTCTTGTGTTATTGGTGAGATGATTTTACAATTCCATAGAAATCTTTTGTTATTGGTAAAATGATTTTCTAAGTTAATTTAAAATCTTTTGTTATTCCAAAAGTTGAGTATTTTCTGATTTACTAATTCTCTTAAACTATAGTGTTATTGGAACAATGATTCATTACTTTTTAACACACTGATCATAACTTTTGAAATACTAGACATAACCCATGTATTCTCAAATTTGAGATGACAAAACTAATCTCCCTTTCTCAAACATACATATACGTGTGTAAAAGATAACCAAAATTTTTGTTAACCATAATGTTGCAGATTACTTCCACACATATATAACCTATACGTACGGGATACCAAATTTCCATGTAGATTACATGGTAAAAGACATTCCACAGTCACATAACAACACATCAAAATGATAAATCCATAAAATATCATTATCATCACACATGAAAATGAGTTATAAATCACTGAGAAAACTAAAAGTATATAAATTATTTTAATGATATATCTCACCATTAACGCTGACTTCCAGCTTCTACAGCGTCATTCCACATACTAAAAGCTATTGTGTCTCTCCAGTTGTTAGCATATTCTCTTTGTTGAGATTCAAGAGCACCCACATGTACAACTTCTTCAAAGTTCGCTTGGTCATTATTTGGAGTGATCACTTCCTCCGGAAAAGCATCAGACCGACAATGCTTTCGTAGAAAATTATGTAACCCAGCACAAGCTAAAACCAATTCAGCTTGTGTTGTAAAAGAAAAAGGAGGCGCTGACTTGAAAATCAAAAAACGAGATTTGAAAATACCAAAAATTCGCTCGATCACGTTTCTCAAAGACGCATGCCGCAAATTGAACAGCTCGTTTTGGTTTTTTAGGATCACGGCCTTCACCTCTAAATTCTTGTAAATGATAGCGAGTACGTCTGAATGGAGCTAAAAACTTTTGACGATTTGCAAATCCACAGTCTACCAGAAAAAATTTTCCTGAAATTAAATTCGTAAATGAATTAAAAGATTATGTACATAAATAAATTTTTTACTACAACTCAAACACATACCTTCTGGAACGATTAATCTGCTACCATGCCTTGTCAAAGCATTACTTAAAATTTTCGAATCATGAGCTGATCCTTCCCATCCACTAAGAACATACATGAATTCCAAATCAAAGTTGCAAGCAGCAAGGACATTTTGTGATATAAATCCTTTTCGATTACGATAGCTTGGAACATCAGAAGTTGGTATCATTGCAAAAATATGTGTACCATCAATAGCTCCGATACAATCCTATAAAGATTAAAATAGTAATTTTTCAAAGAAACAATTAAACTAAAAAACCTTGTCATAACCTCATAACTTTAGTTAAATTTTATATGTACCTTGAAGTAAGGATAAAATCTTGTGCTCTCACTTATCTTTGCAGCTGTTGTAACTCCAGGCTTTACCATCAAATCAGGTGCTAAGGTATTCAATGCTCGCAAGACCTTGTGAAAGTTTTCACTGATAGTGAACTTTGATCTCTTGAACGTGTCTTTTGTGTACCCATATTTTGAACCTTGACCAACAATAAGTAAAAATGTGGCCACCATTTCTTCAATGCATATATTCCGGGTATCTCTTAGACCTGTCTTCATTCTAATAAGATCACCCAAGCCAACTGAGGAACCACCATTAGCAGTTGCACAATCAAATATGATTTTCAAATCATCAAACTGTTCACTAGAGTCATATCGTAAGAACTTGTGATTTGGATGTCCCTACAAAGAAAAATATACACTTAAAATACAATAGAAATTATTAAAAGAATACATTACTCTATGAACTTATGTAAACCTATATCAATAAGTGATCCTTGTTCACCTAAACTAGATCACATGCATATATTATTTTATGTCATAAACTAAATTCTATCTAACAATAACCTTGTAATTCAACAACATATCTAATAAATTTCTGAAATTATTTTGCGAAATAAAGACATACCTTTAAATATTCATTCCATACTTCGTTAGAAGCCACAAATCTTTTCATGATAGGATCCCATCCAAAGCCCGAACTATTGTTTAGAAGATCAACATAGCATTGATATTGAGCCTTCAAGAACTTGATTCTACTTAAGTAATGCTTGTGGGTTTTGTTGCATCCAAGTCTTTCGTTCAAGACTGGTAGTATTTTATGTTCCACCGTTGCTTTGTTCATTATACCATTACTGTCACGCCATCCACGTTGAATTCCCTCCACAAGTAATTCTATCAAAACCTTGGTTTCCTCAGAATTCCATAAGCTATACTGATTTTTTTCCTTATCACCCATTGCAATCTTATGTGAAGTTAATCATTATTAGTAAGAACATGCATAAAATTATTTATCACAAACAGACAGTTAGACATCAAAGCTTTCTCTATTAGTCTATACAAAAATAAAATAATAAAATCAAACGTAACTTCAAAGCAACCCAAATAACGATCAAACCATTTAACTACATGATATAATGAAAAACAGAGAAATATATCATAAGAAGAGAGATAAGAAAAAAGAGAGAACCAAAGACTGGTATTACCTTGCAAGTTCTTGGGGTGAGAAAAAAAAGTAAAGAACAAGTCTCGTACTCTACTTTTCTTTGTACACAATTGACATACCTTATTTTGAATATTTTCTATGGAAAATAGATAAACAATAGTAGACAAAAGTTAATATAAATCTCAATAAATCATCGCATATCAAGCCAAAGGAATATATAGATTCTATAAATATGGGAATACATACTGTTAGAATCAATGAAAATCTTTACAATATTAAAATCTTATTGACTTTTAAAATCATCGTGAATTAGGTTCCCGCTAACCCCCCTTAAGATGTTATAGCAGTTATGAGGGTGCTATGATAGAGGATTTTAACAATAATTTTAATTTACTAGAGAGCTAATGGAAACTTTGCTAAAGAAATATTTTTAATTTATTAATTTAGCTTATAAATATCATAATTTATCATACTCTTAGTTATAATAACAATCAGTAATTAAATTAAAATTAAAATAAAATATAATCAAAAAAACAAATCCGCGTGTGTCTACGCATTTTCACCTAGTAGTTAAAATAAAAGAGTTAAAAGAACATGAATTTCTTATAGTGGTTTACTATTGCTCAACAATATAATATTACTCAATAATTAATAAAGACCGTTGTGAATTTCAGAATATAATAAAATAATAGAGACCAATAGACAAAGAGATCAATATATTAAATGCCAAGAAAAAAGGAAAAAAATGCACTACGAATTGCAATTATTCCCCTCCACTGTTTCTTTCACTATTATTCCCCTCCACTGTTTCTTTCACTACTGTTTTCTTTGCTCCAGTTTAAAGTGCTACTTAAACACTATTCCAGATTTAATTAGAAACTTAATCACTTTAATTAATAAACTTTTGTTAATCATATCATTTAACAGTACTACTTAATTTATAATTTACCTTTATTCAGAAAACAAAACCGTAAACAGCAGCAAAAAAAGAAGCTTACATATCTCTCTCTCATTATTCTCTTGTCTCTAACTTTTGCCATTGTTGGTCGAAAGCTAAATCCTTTTTGAGCAAATCTATTACAGGTACGCATCTCAAAAACCCTAATTTCATTACCGTCTTTGTCGTGGATTATTGTTTCCTGATCTGATCTGTCTCCTCTCCTTCGCCATTCTCGAGATCTCATTATTAAACTATATCCACTCAATTATTCTGAAGCTTTCAAGCAAAATTGGCTTATGTTTCTCACTTAACTAGTTTAAGTAATGTTTCTCTTTTAAGGATGTCTGATCTGCTAGATTTGTCTGCAGGTTGGTAGGTGGTTTGGTTTTGCTTCAGCCAAGATTCGATTTTTTTTTTTTTTACCGTAATTGGCATTCCCTTGAGAGTTTATCTTCAATTGGGCTTACATCAAGATCTATTACCTGAGTGCCCATTTCCTGATTTGGATCATCATAGTGTAAAAACCTAACCTTTCTTCTTAGGATTGTGGAAAGCTTTCCACAAATGGGTTGAGGTGATGAGACTATGTACTACTTCAAGACTGGGACTTTATTAGAATCTTACATCTCATGAGCACAAGTATTTGGTTTCTGATATGACAAGTCCTTGGTACAAGAGTGTTTCCTCTGTTTTTGGTCTCAGAGGGTTGCTGTTCTTTATCCTCGGTGTTGTGGCTTTAGTTACTATTTTAGCACCATTGACATCCACTTCATACGAAGCTTCTAGTGGTTCAACGCTAGTGCCCAACGTTTATAGTAACTATAGGAGGATAAAGGAGCAAGCTGCTGTTGATTATCTTGATCTAAGGTCTCTGTCACTAGGGACTACTCTTAAAGAGTTTCCTTTGTGTGGTAAAGAAAGAGAGAGCTATGTGCCTTGTTATAACGTGACGGGGAATCTACTTGCTGGGCTTCAAGAGGGTGAGGAGTTGGATCGACATTGCGAGTTTGAGAAAGAGAAGGAGAGATGTGTAGTTAGACCTCCAAGAGATTATAAGATACCACTTAGATGGCCACTTGGTAGAGATATCATATGGAGTGGGAACGTTAAGATAACTAAAGATCAGTTACTTTCGTCAGGAACCGTCACAACAAGGTCTTCTTGGTTTTGACACTTAGAACAGTTTCTTTTCAAATATTGTTTCTCATCTTTTTTGTTTGTTATCATTATTAGGTTAATGTTGCTTGAAGAGAATCAAATCACCTTTCACTCGGAAGATGGCTTGATCTTTGATGGGGTCAAAGACTATGCTCGTCAAATTGCTGAGATGATAGGCTTAGGAAGCGATACTGAGTTTGCTCAAGCGGGTGTAAGTCTTATTATCTTATACATTTAACTTTCAGCTCCAGCTTCTGAGGTTTCTTATGATGCTTGCTTGCAGGTACGGACAGTGTTAGACATTGGTTGCGGCTTTGGAAGCTTTGGTGCACATCTAGTGTCTTTGAAGATGATGCCTATATGTATTGCAGAGTATGAGGCTACTGGGAGCCAAGTCCAATTAGCTTTGGAGAGAGGCCTTCCTGCAATGATTGGCAATTTTTTTTCAAAACAGCTTCCTTATCCAGCTTTGTCTTTTGACATGGTCCATTGTGCTCAATGTGGCACTACTTGGGACATTAAAGGTAATTAGAACAACAAGTCTCGCATGTTTGGTTTATTATCTTTGAAGTTGGGTGATCATGATGACGTTTTTAAGCAGATGCAATGCTACTTTTGGAAGTGGATCGTGTTCTGAAACCAGGAGGGTACTTTGTTTTAACTTCTCCAACGAACAAAGCACAGGGAAACTTGCCAGACACGAAGAAAACAAGCATCTCAACACGGGTGAATGAGTTGTCTAAGAAAATCTGCTGGAGTTTGGCAGGGCAGCAAGATGAAACGTTTCTTTGGCAGAAAACTGCAGATTCAAATTGCTATTCGTCTCGGTAATTATGATTGTGAAAGTGTATGCTTGGCTTTTTCTACTTATGTCAATGTTCAAGAAATCGCTAGGCGGAGATTATTAATTAAGTGGGTATCTAGACTGATTTTAAAAAAATCATTCTAGAAAATTGTTTTCTTTATGCCCTTTTTGCCGTATATGGGGCCTGCCTAGACCGACTTTTAAAACAATGATTGATGATGTTTGTTTCTTGTGTATAGTTCTCAAGCTTCTATACCTCTTTGCAAAGATGGAGACAGTGTTCCTTATTACCACCCACTGGTTCCATGTATAAGCGGAACCACCAGTAAACGCTGGATCCCTATTCAGAATAGATCTTCTGTTTCAGGAACTACCTCAGCTGAGCTTGAGATTCATGGAAAGTATTTTTTTTTGTCTTTCTCATTCATAGTTCAGTTTCACTTGGTACTTATATTTCTCAATGTTTCAGGTATAAAACCTGAAGAGTTCTTGGAGGATACACAAGTATGGAGATCAGCACTTAAGAATTACTGGTCCTTGCTTACACCTTTGATATTCTCTGACCACCCAAAGAGACCCGGTGATGAAGATCCTCTCCCTCCTTTTAACATGATACGCAATGTAATGGACATGAATGCTCGTTTTGGGAACTTAAACTCTGCTTTACTCGACCAAGGAAAGTCTGCTTGGGTGATGAACGTTGTCCCAGTCAATGCACGTAACACTCTTCCTATTATACTTGACCGTGGCTTTGCCGGTGTTCTACATGACTGGTGAGTGTTATGATGGTTAAAGAAGACTCTTATCGATATTCTATGATCAGATTCTTGAATATCTTTTTGTTCACTGCGCAGGTGTGAACCATTCCCAACGTATCCACGAACATATGACATGCTTCATGCTAATGAACTTCTCACGCTTCTTAGCTCAGAACGGTGCAGCCTAATGGACTTGTTCTTGGAGATGGATAGGATTCTTCGCCCAGAGGTTCATATTATAAACTAGCTTTCTTGTTTTTTCCACAAGATCCTAAAAATAAACTTGACCTTTGGTGTGATTGATTTCATAGGGATGGGTTGTTCTAAGCGACAAGCTAGGAGTAATAGAGATGGCACGTGCACTGGCAACACGAGTGCGGTGGGAAGCACGAGTCATTGATCTTCAAGACGGTAGTGACCAAAGACTTCTTGTGTGTCAAAAACCATTTCTCAAGAAGTAACTCCCAAGCAACCTGGAAAAAATATATATTCTTCTTTCACTATACATAAACATCACACTCACTAGTCACTACTACACAGTATTTTTCACGGGTAAGTTCTCTGTAAAGAAGAACTTGAAGAAGGTTTTGTAAGAGTGGAAGCTGTTTAGCTATAAATAGAGGAAGAAAAAAAGGTAGATTCAATATTCTTTGATTCTTCTTTTTTTTTTAGTTTTGCTCTTGAACAGAACTGTGGCTTCTATATTTTTCATTCTTCCAATTTTTGTTTGCTCTTTAATTTTGTAAACGAGATTATTTGTTGTTCAATGTATTTTTTGAAGGTACTGAGATGATAGTAAAGTAAGTTTTGTGTACAACTTATTAGCAAGTGTATGAATGTGCTAAACCTTTAGGAGGCAAATCTTTTAGGATGTGTACTTGTAATGCATTTTTGATTGTTTATTTATAACGATAGTTAGATTGATGTCTCTTTCAAAAAATTGAAAAAAACATATAAAAATAATTAGTGGAGATGCGGGGTATCGAACCCCGTGCCTCTCGCATGCAAAGCGAGCGCTCTACCATTTGAGCTACATCCCCAATTGTTATTATTGTTCACTGTATTTTATATATTTGTTATAACAGTACGTTTCAAACATTGATCATTTACTAACTTGGTTTATTTACAATATTTTATATAGGGAAATAATTTTAATAGTAAAAAGAAAAAACTGGAAATGCTTTGACATATTAAGCCCCACTCAATAACAAATAAAAAGATTTTTTACTTTCTTCTTTTTTTTTTTTTGCTAAAACTGTTATCTTCTTCTTTCATACTCATCTCTCTGGTCATGTATTATCTGTGGTATTGAGAGTGTGACCAATAACATGTCCAAAATTCGGTTAAACCTATTTGAGTATTCATCAGTCTACCAGATTCTTAAATAAATTTAATATATTTTCAATCTTTCCAAACTATATTGTTGTCTTTCAAAATAATTTTAAAATTCATTTTTTAACTATACTTGAATTATATGTGACAATATTAGATATATCATAGACAAACCAAACTTTGTATAAATAAAAACATACATAATATAGTGCACGCCAAATAAAATTAACAACTAATAACACTATAAACATAAGAAACAATATTTAAACTTTTACAAAAATTTTAAAAAATAAACTTATTCATTAATCATTACTGAACTTCAAATGCAACTGTCAAAATATATCAACATATATACTGACCAATTACCAAAATCAAAAATATATTAAACTAAATATATAAAATAATTATTTTGAGATATTTAATAGTGTCTTAATGTATTTTGGATATATATTAAGAATTGAGATTGAATTAAGTACAAAAAAACTGAGTTTTTAATTTTTTGGATTTTTAGGATATTCGTTTGAATTTGAATTCCACTCGAATAAAACTCATAAACCAAAATACAGTAAAACAAGATCCATTCAATATTTATATCAATTTCAGAGCAGTTTGAATTTATTTTTGTCAGGTTAGGTTCTATTTGGATTTTCAGATTGGTTTGTTTGCTCAGGTCTACTATAACTAATTAGTCTCATTAATCATTATATACCGTTTTACTTGAAGTCGCAGTGTATTAAAATCCATATATATATATTGACTTCTTCACAAGTAATCGGCCCCGTTGACCCTAAACTCCATCCAACGGTTCGATAGCAATTACACACACATTCCTCGGATTCCTCCTACACTTTATTAAAACCCCATAGGTTAAAATAAACCATCTTCGTCTCACTAAAAGGAAACCTCCCTCACGGTCAAGACAAATCTCGCCATGGATCCTCAGCAACGGAGAGCTGAAACGGGTCCCCGTCCTCCCGTCGGAGAACCCGGCGGAGACTTGACTTCGATTTTCGTTATATTCGGTCTTTTCATCGCTATCGCCGCTTTGGTATATATCGTCTCTCTTCTCTCTCTCTCTCTCTCTATTAAACACTCGACGCTACGCATCCGACTTTGATTGTTACTAAATCGATTCTCCCTTTATATACTGAATCACTCCTTGTCGGAATGTCCGATTTTCAAATCCGAAGTTGACTTGACTTGCTGTTCTTGTCCGACCTAGATTTCATCTAAGTGTGGTTTTAGATTTTAGAGTCACTACTGATTGATCTTATATCTGTGTTGCGTTGGAATGATATAACAATGATTGAGTTATCATTGAGCTTTGTTCATGTTTTTTGAGTTTAAATGTTTTAGCAGGTTCTGTCTCCTTCATCGTTGGTGCATCAAGTCCCTGAAGGTCATGTTGGAGCGTATTGGAGAGGTGGTGCTCTTCTCAACATCATTACAGAGCCTGGTACTATTACTAATCATCCCTATTCTCAGTGTCTCTCAACATCATTACAGAGCCTGGTACTGTAACACTGTTGTTTACTGCTTCAGGTTTTCATTTGAAGCTGCCTTTCATAACCAACTACGAGCCTGTTCAAGTTACTCTCCAAACAGATCAAGTGAGTCTTTCACACCCATTAAAAGCTTCTATGTGTTTAGTTTGTTAGCTTTTTTTAAACATAGTTACTTATCTGTGCCTTTAGGTGAAGGATATACCATGTGGTACCAAAGGAGGTGTCATGATTACCTTTGAGAAGATTGAAGTAAGACGACCCTATGTTTTTTGTTTTCTTGCACTGATTACAGTTTGTTGATCGTAGTTACATGTATTTGACAAGAATAACTTTGGTTTCAGGTTGTTAATCGTCTGCGTAAGGATTATGTCTATGACACTTTACTCAACTATGGTGTGAACTATGACAACACATGGATATACGACAAGATTCACCATGAGATCAACCAGTTCTGCAGCTCTCATTCCCTTCAGCAAGTCTACATTGACATCTTTGACCAGGTAGGTAGATATGGAAACATATAATCTTTGATCTTAACGGTTTTGAAGCTTCATAGTTCATAAGCTTACTTTTGGGTAATGTTTACATTGTGTCTGATATCTTTGGTCATTCATTTAAATCAAATGTGTTTCAGATTGATGAACGAATGAAAGATGCTCTTCAGGCTGATTGCACACGTTATGCTCCAGGAATTGAGATTATTAGTGTGCGTGTCACAAAGCCGAAGATTCCAGAGAGTGTAAGGCGGAACTTTGAGCAGATGGAAGAAGAACGTACCAAGGTACATTCTTTTTGACTCTTGGCTCCCCTTTGTTTCCACTTATGATATAATTCATGAGGTAGAATCTGTTTGGCAATACACAACGGGTTAAGACTGTTTACACAATTGAAAAACTGATGACTTTTTGCAAGGTCTTGATTGCTATTGAGAAACAAAGAGTTGCTGAGAAAGAAGCAGAGACAAAGAAGATAATGGCCATTAGTGAAGCCGAGAAGAATGCCAATGTTAGTAAGATTCTGATGGAACAGAAGCTCACTGAGAAAGACAGTGCACGGAGAGAAGCGGATATTGAGAATCAGATGTATCTTGATCGTCAAAAGAGTCTCGCGGATGCAGATTACTACCGGTAATAGTCATTCTCTTCTCCTTCCTTAAAAAGAACATATAGAACTAAAGAACCAGAGGGTCTAACGTTTACTTTTGCTCTGATCAATGTCACTTAGTGTACTGAAAGAAGCTGAAGCAAACAAGTTGAAGCTCACTCCTGAGTTTCTCGAACTTAAGTTCATCGATGCCATTGCACGTAACACCAAAATGTTCTTCGGTGACAAGGTTTTCCTCTACACTATCTCGTTTCTTATCTCTCGTCTCTTATATTTCTCTATTTATATTGTTGTAAATAAGTATATATTACTACTGAGCAGGTACCTAACATGGTGTTGGATCAAAGGCTGCTTGGGAACTTCCTCAACCATTCGATAAAAGACAAATCTAATGATGGAAACTCGGAAACGGCCACTGATTCATAGAACATGTTAAGTCCCAACCAAAAACAAAAACTTCCTTTTGTTATTGTTTAAGTTATGCAGCATAACATAGTAGTGAAAACTTTGACGCTTCTCTTGTGGCCATCATTTTAATGATTATGCTTGTCTGAAAATGAATCGCATTAGGATCCATATAACTCATTAACCTATGTATTAGATTCAAAGAGCCACATAGTATCAAACTTGTGGTTGCAGACGTTCTCCGTTTTAGTAACATGTGAAGACAAGGTCGAACCACTTGTCAAATTCAGACTCCAAGTCCAAATTTATATGAGCTCTTGTTTGGTCTTATTAGGCTGAACATGCCGATGTGTCTTAAAGTTCTCTGCTGACACACATGTAGCCTTCTCCACACAACCATCACAGCATACATGCAGTCACAGTGAAGATCCGGTTTCGATAAACGGGACAGGACTCAAAAGCGGTGGGGATAACCGGTCAAGAGGCAAAGCCAATAAATATCAAGAGAAAAGAGAGTGTATGTGTTAAAGAAACACAGTAAGAAGAAGATGTATGTGATTCAGAGCAAAGCAGCAGCTATAGGATGTATGATACTTTCGTTATGTTGCTTAGGAAGCTGGCCAGCTATTTTGACTCTCTTAGAGAGAAGAGGTCGTCTTCCTCAACATACTTTTCTTGATTTCGCAACCGCTAATCTCTTGGCCGCGATTGTGATCGCATTTACACTCGGTGAGGTTGGGAAAAGCACGTTTCAAACACCTGACTTCACCACTCAGCTCTCTCAAGTTTGGTCTCTTCTTCTTTAGATTCTTTAATTACATAGGCCACACCTTGTTTTTTTTTTTGCGTTTGCGTTTGTTTTATGGAAAGGATCACGTTTGTATAGGATAACTGGCCGTCGGTGTTGCTTGCGGTCGCTGGCGGCGTGCTTTTAAGCGTTGGGAATTTAGCGACTCAATACGCTTTAGCGTTTGTCGGTTTACCGGTTACCGAAGTTATAACCGCAAGCATCACCGTTGTCATTGGTACGTTTCCTCTTTCACTAATCATATTACGTCTAATCCTGCTAACCACTTTAGAGTAAAATTTAACATCCGGGTTTCCTCAGCGTCCGGTGATGGATGCTTACTCCGACCGATAATGTAGGCTTACAAACACTCGCCGCTAGTCTGGATTTATCTCGATGAAAGCCATGATAAACTGGATTATTCAATAAAAATCATATTACCTCTAATTGTTTTGTTTCAAATGCAATTTCCTTAATATTTTTTTTTTCATATAATATTTTCAGACAACAAACGGAAAGGTTAATAATATCTATACGTTATGAATCAGTTACTGATGTTTTTTTCTTTGGTTTCTTGCATGTCACGTTGAGTTTTATAGGAACGACATTGAATTATTTCTTGGACGACAAGATAAACAGAGCGGAGGTTCTATTCCCAGGAGTAGGTTGCTTTTTGATCGCAGTCTTCCTTGGCGCCGCGGTTCACTATTCTAATGCAGCTGATGTCAAAGCCAAACTCGAGTCTTTACCTAGCGAGTATAAAGCTGGGACACAGTATGACATTGCATGCTCTACTTTGCTTCAGTTTCCATGTCTTTAAAATGTGTTGTGTCTTAACAAAGATGTCACCTTTCACAGGGATTTCTATTCTTCCATTACAAAAGATGAAGACAACCCTGAAAAAGGTAAACCCTATATATAGTTTATAAGATTGAGAAACAATCTAAGGACATCCGCAACGGTGAATTTCTCACTAGAATCTCTTACTACCTCCGTTTCATTTAATTATCGTTCTAGGTTTTTATACACAAATTAAGAAAACAATTAATTTTGTAAATTTTCAAAATAAAAACATCACTACATATAAACTTAACAACATTTGAACCAATAAAAAATAAAATAGCGTATAAATTAATAAATTTTGCATTGAAATTATAAAACGACATTTATTTTGAAACGAAAATTTTATTTACAATGACATCCAAATTGAAACGAATGTATTATCAATTATATTACTATTTAATTCTGGTTTTTTGGAAAAGTTGAGAGACTTGTGCCATAATTTCTCATTTGAGAAATTATCACATGAGTTTCTTTAGTTTTTCTAAGAAATTCTTCAATTAAATATTAATATAATTTGTTAAAAAATTTAGTGAGAAACTCAACAATACAGATGGCCCTATGATCTATTGTTATGTTTGTTCTTGCCCTTAACAGAGGAACCAGACCTCGAGTCTCATGACAAACCAGCAGAAAAGGCGAAAGCCGGGACTGCAGGATTCTTTGTAGAGCTAGAGAACAAAAGAGCAATCAAGGTTCAGTTCCATTCACCAAAGACAAAAACACTCACAAACCCTAACTCAAAGTTCGATACTTGTTATGCAAGAATGCACACCAACAGAGAGTAGGTGTTAAGAAAAACCTCATCATTGGCAGGTCTTTGGAAAGAGCATAATGATAGGACTCTTCTTAACACTCTTCGCCGGAACCTGCCTCTCTCTATTCTCTCCTGCATTCAACTTAGCAACAAACGATCAATGGAGCACATTGCCAAGAGGCGTACCTAAGCTCGTTATCTACACTGCCTTCTTCTACTTCTCCATCGCTGGTTTCCTCATCGCCCTGATTCTAAACCTCATCTTTCTTTACCGGCCTATGGCAGGCTTAGCGAGATCCTCACTTAAGAAATATATAAATGACTCTAAAGGTAGAAGCTGGGCTGTTTTTGCTGGCTTCTTGTGTGGGTTTGGTAATGGTTTGCAGTTTATGGGAGGTCAAGCTGCTGGATACGCGGCTGCAGACTCTGTCCAAGTTAGTTTTTTTTATTACCTCTCGGTTTAGTTTTGGTTGGTTTTGAGTTTATGAGTTTCATTTTGTTTTGGTTTTTAACTAGGCACTTCCTCTTGTGAGCACGTTTTGGGGTATTATTTTGTTTGGAGAGTATAGGAGATCGTCGAGGAGAACCTATGTGCTTTTGGTTAGCATGTTGGCCATGTTTGTGGCGGCTGTGGCTATTCTCATGGCGTCTTCTGGTCGTCGTGGTCACCGGAAATGATGAGATTTTTCTTAGTTTTAGTATACGTTTGAGCTTGCTTGTTATGAGTATCAATAATATTGAATGTTTTATTTTTATTTTTTAATCAAGTTGGAAAAAATATGGTATGTTTCAGAAGTACTATGTAGTTTCTTATTCTACTTATCAAAATAACATTGCGTGTTATGCATAACAATTTGGTAATTAACAATTTAGTTCATGAACTTGTAATGATTATAGTCCATGTAATCAGCTCTTGAAATTGTTCTTGAAAGGATGGAGAAGAGCCCTAAAAGAAGACTAATAAGTACCTTCACTAATGGCTGTAGCATGTTCAAGTCATGTGGATCCTTTAAAGTTAACCTAAAGTCTTAAGATGTTTAATTTCCTCTTAGTTATTATCTTTTAACAACATTTTTATATCTCTCTGTTTTTAAATTTATAAAATCACAATTTTTTTTAAAATAATATTTTAATATTATAATTATTTTATCATTTTCCGATTTTAAAATATTAAAAAGATAAAATTTATCATAAATTATATTTATCTTCCACAAGAGTATATGTTTATCTCATAGTAATATTAATAGTTATTATATTTTCGAATTTTAATATATTTATTTATAAAATATCAACCTCATTAAACTTAGGGTAGAAATATCTTATCATATCTTATCATATACTACAATACAGGATAATCTCAAAAAACGAAAAAGGATATTTTCAAAATAAAAATAGTAAATATGATATATTCGTAATTATCCCTATTATTTTATATGCCAACTATATGAATACAGTCCAGATGGGATATATTACAGTATATAAACCTAGGATAACGAAGTGTTAGTTATAAATATTGGAACTATATAATACCACAATTACCAATCATCGTAACCAAATCAATCATGTTATTTTACACAAATCGGGAAGCGGAAGAAGTAGAACTGGAAACATTATATCTATCTATTATATTAAAACAGAGTCCTATTTGAATTTTACCGTGACATGTTTTTAATTTGCACCTATTGAATATGTTGTGACTTATCTATTAATTATTAATCCTATTATTTTTATATCTTATTGATCATTACATTTATTTATTCTCCTATTTATTCTCCTACAACTAAGTTAGTAATTATTAAATATAAACTATATCTAACCAATTATTTTAATATTTTCAAAATAAGATATCTAAAAAGATATTCTTAAATATCTTTTCGTAAGAATAGATTTTAATAATATTTTTAATATCTTTTATTTAAAAATGTAAATATACATTTCTTTTAATATTTATTTTAAAATAATAAAGTCATTATTAATATTAACTATATTTAAAAACGAAAAATCATTCATTATTTATTTACATAATAAAAAAATCTATAATATTTATATATACATAATTTATATTCATAATTAAATTACTACACAACTTAATCCATTAATTAATTATTTATAAATTAGAAAATAACAGAATAAATTATATTCATGAATTTTCTAACATATTTCAGCTTATTAAACAATATTAAAATATTATATATGAACTAATAAATAATTTCATAAATTAATATACATATTTAAACTAAAATATTAAAAATAATTTATTTATCTAGTACGAGTCATGTATAATAATACTGACAAAATATAATAATAAAATAAAATTTTATAAATATAAAAATAAAAAAGTTGTACTATGTTTAAAGTTTAAAATATAAGTAAAATTAATACGAGGCAGATTATATAAATAAATTATTTTATTTTCATAAAATTATATTTATGTAATTTTAATTTTTATTATATATATTTAAAAAAAACTATTTTTATAAAAAAATATCTATATAAAATTTCTAATTTTCAACAAAATAAAATTTTGAATAAAAATCCATCTCGCGCTTTAAAGTGCGGGTTAAAATCTAATAATAAATATTATTATTAGATATATAATATAAATTAAATTAAAAATAAACCAAAAACAAAACATTGAAAAAATTCAATTACATGTGAACAATAAAAGTAAACTAAATAAATAAATAATAAATTACATTTTTTGAAAGTTATATCAATAAATTGTAATAAACATATATGAATCGTTGATGCTAAATCTATTTCTAATTTAGTATGTATTTTCTCAAATATTGATCCATTACGCTTACAACAAAATGATAAATTGGTTTGACTAAAAATTTGTATGGCTAACTTTTGTAAAATAAGAGCATAACATTTATAATATATCTACCATTCATCTAAACATTCATAGATTAAAATACTTTAAATATGAAAATTTTAGTCAAATTTTATTATATATTGGGCTACCAATAGGTTCAACCAGTAGTCGAATCCCAAGTTTTAGAGTATTTTACGGATTTTATATTAAAAAAATAACGAGTTAAAAAGAAAAACCAGATTTCATATAAAGTCATCGGTTAGTCAATTTAACCGCCGCGGGTCTGGGTCGTGACCCGAAATATTGGATATAACGCTTCATGTGTAACATTTAAATATAGATACATAATCAAAAATGTAAATTTATTTCATATAATTTGGTTTGTGTCGAAAATAATCTCGCGCTTTCAAAGCGCGGGTCAAAATCTAGTATGTTTCTTAAGGATGCAACAAGGAGTTTATATCAAAAGTTTTTTTTTTTTTTTTATTAACCAGTGTTGGGCTTACGCCCCACCACCTAAGCTCGGTGCCAGACTTTGTCTGTACCTTTTACGGCCCTGGACACACCTCCCCAAATCGTGGCCTACGGAGTTTGAACCCATGACCTCTCGGCCAAGGAACTACCACTGGGCTATCACGTCTTGGGTGAGTTTATATCAAAAGTTGCTAAATCTTTCCACCTTTATTTACAAATCATTGCCTACTTTTGCTCCGAGTCCAACCACCGCCTCCGCCGCCGTGGATTCCGAGGTCGAACCATTGCTCTCAACGGTGTGAAACATGCTTTCGTTATTTACTTATTGTTGCTTTTAGATTTATTTTTAAATAAAGCAGTAGTTTCGAATAAACTTGTTGTTAAACATCGACTGGTAATGATATTTGATCATGGTTTTGATTAAACAAAGACAATGAAATCCGGTGGAAAAAGAGGTGACTCTTATCATCTTCACCTAAAAAGTGAAGATAAACATGCTTTTATTATACACAAGCAAGGTTTATAATTACATTCTTCAACACAACTTCTTACGTTTTTTCATTCTCTTTCTGTTGATACAGACTTTTCGTTCAGTAAAAATATCTACATGAATTGCAAACTCACGAAATATATTTTTATGCCTCATTGTATCTATATTAATAATTCTTTGAAGCTTGGTGCATGACTTGATATGATAGATACGCATGATTCTGATAATGCATGATTTACTTAGTAGTTGAAAAGGTTATCAACATATTTTGATTCCTTAGGCGGCACGAAACTATATACTCTTCAAGGTTTATAGGTTTAGGTAGAAGAAGTGGTTCTATATTATATTGTTAAACTTACAATATCTCTATTTTGGATATGTATTATAATTCAAAACCCGATTTAAAAAATTATTTTTTTAACATTTTAATAATTTTTTATTAGTTCAACCTAACCACTTTAAAATATATCCAATTAAAGTTTTTTATGCCATTTTATCCATTCAAAATATCCAATTTGAAAGACGCTTTCGTTATGAAATTAATTAATTTGTGGAACTGTTGAGTGGGCTAGTGTTGTGCTTAGAGTTCCTAAATCTTAAGTTTTTTTTTGGGTTGTCAAGTGGACACAATGTGAAAAATTATTTTTGTTTTTGTTTTTTTACGGCAAAAAGTTATTCCATTACTTAAACTTGAGGTGGTCTGGGTAAACAAAACGGAATAGAACAACCAAAGTAACAAAGTTTTCGGTGGAAGAAACGGAAAGTCCTAGCTTAAAAATCGGTTATTCCATTGTGCGCATGTGGATGTATAAATTGTTTTTGTTTTATTTAATTCGACCTTTTGTTTAAAGTTACTAATCACCATTCTTTAGTACCCAAATCTTGTTTGCTTTTGTTACTAATCTTGAATATCTTGTTATTTTCATTACTGGTTAAGCCTAAACTCGATTTGAAACCATGAAAGATATCTTTTAAAGAGTGGCTAGTCGATCGTTCTAACAAAAAAGGGTTTCAAGGAGTGAACACTTTTCTGTGCTTGAAATATAACACAAAACCAAAATACAAAATTTCGCATCCAATATCTGTTACAAGAAAAACCCATCGGAACATGTCCGGATCTCTGAAGACAGAGTCTTCTAGATTCCTCCCCCAAACCGCGGTTACAGCTCCAAAAATGGCAGCCACAAAGGTTGCCGCTGTGAGAAGCAGTTGAAACTGAGTCAACTAACACTCCCCTAAGAAAGATATGGACACAAGTGTGGTAGAGTGGTACAACGGGATTGGAAATGTGGTAAGCATCTTAATGTGGTAAGCATCTTAAATTTGAAACCTGAATATATCCGTTTGTATGACTATGTGAAATGAATATTTAATTTCCATTGCGATCAATCGAGTCTGTATGACGCCGGAGAGTATACTCCTAGAAAATTATTCAATTGGGCTTCGGCCACCGGATACCCCATTATGAAAAAAAGAAAGATACGGCGAGAAGGTCAAATACTCTTTTTAGATGAAACAAGATCAAAATAACAACAAAACTTAAATTAGTCTGTCCTTACCAGCTTAATTATGTTGATCAGATCCTCTGTATCATAAATATACTCTTTCAGCTGCAAACACAAGAATCATAATCAAAATGAAAACAAAAAGAAGAACAATGCCTTTCTTTTGTTTTGGACAGCAAGTAAAACGGTTTGTTCTTTAACTAGTGCCAAAGACCAACGTATAATCAAGCCACGTGTTAAAAAGTCAAATCTATTGGATGGTAGCACAGTTTCCAAAATAGACCACGCCACACCAGATCAACCTCTAAAGTGGTAACAAACTAACAAAGAAAAATAACAGATAAGATGGCGCGAAACGCAGCAATGGGGGTTTGTTAAAAGTTCCGAACTTTACGACATACCTTTCGTTCTGTTACCCCCCTCCCAACACAGACAAGGAACAGAACCAAACCCTAGATCCCCTTTTCCTCATCTTAGTTTTTGTCTGGTAATAAAAAAATTCACAAAGTGTGAAGAAGAATCATCACTTAATCAAAGATCGTTTTGTACTTAAAATCACACGTCTAGGTTCGTCTAATCAAATAATTTTCCAGGTAATTTTGTAAAATAGATTTTGTTTTCTGTAGATGTCTTTGATGTATATTCGTTTCGAAATAGACATTGATGATTATTGGTTCTGATTGTTTAATTTAGGTTTGTTATGGGGTCAGAACATGATCATGATGAAGACAAACAAGTTTCAGAAAATCCGTTATTAGAAGATGGTGAGCATAAAAAGATCCTTTCAGAAGATACTGTAATCATTCACTCAGAAACACATTCAAGATCTTCCTCTTCATCATCATCGTCGTCATCTTCTGCATATTCATCACCACCAAAACATCTACCAGAGACAGATTCACCTCCTGTTCAAGTAATGGACAGAGAGGATGATAAAGGAACAATGGCCTATGACCCGGATAGGATCCCATCTTCGGTTTTCGAGACAAGCAAATCGAATCTACAAGCTGATTGGAGCTGCGCTTCGAATGAATCTCTCTTCAGTATTCATTTAGGGAGAAACAGTTTCACTGTTGATACGATGAAATCTGGTGAACTTTTTAAATCAGGGGAGTTACTAGCTTATAGTCCCGAGCTTCCTATGCCTCCTCCACCGGGAAGAGAATCAGAACCTTTAGTCGAGTCGTCGAAAGTTGTTGATTCAGATGATGATAGTCATGATGATGAGAAAGAACAACCTCCTGCTGTTTCTTGGAAAACTCCTACAAAGTCATACCGTTCGAACCGAAGCTCGAACAGCACGCATTCCTTCTCTTTCCCCATGTAATAATCTCTCCATCATCCTCTTTATGCCTTTTGTTTTTGTTGGATTTGGTTTAGTGAAAGTCCTTTTTTTTTTGCTACAGTTTAGCAGGAGCTGCAACTGATTCAGCAAATGTGGAGACAGGGGAACAGAAGAAGAAACAAGAAAAGCAATCAGAAGAGACAAAACAACCAGCAGAAGCAGAAAAACAGAAGCAGCCAATGTGTGGGTGGTTCTCATGGTTTCCTCAGTGTCCTTGGTGTTGTTCTTTACGTTCTCCATGTTCTTGAATTCGTTTTGCTTTGTGTGGTTACGGTTAGTTGACCCTCTTAACCGGTTGAGTAAACCAGTTAAAATGGAAAATCATGTTAAAAGTTATGTTTAACAAAAGTAAATTAGGTTAACTAAATGAATCAAGTGGTTTAGGTTGGTGTGACTGTGTGAAAGAGCACCAGAGGCCATTAGCTCAACTGAAAATGATCCCGACCCTTGTGTCAGGCTGTGGTTTCGAACCTGAGGATTAGGGTTTTGGTCTGAATCTTCTGGTAATTTCAAAAAAGAAAAAAAAAGACTCTGAAAGAGCAAGATTGACTCTCAGGTCTATTAGAAAATGTTAATAGTTACTGGCCAATAGCTTTGGAATTTTATGCCCTGGTTCCATGAAGAGGTCAAAACATTGTATAACTCTAGTTTCTAGCCTGAGCATTGCCATAGACCTGAGAAGCTTTACCATCACCAGTGGCATCACCGTTCCCTCTCCCCGAGGTCTATACCCATCCTTTCTGCCACCATTCTCATTCCTATTGTAACCATATTCATTGTTGTTGGCTGCAAGAATATAAAAACAACACTCAAATAGGATTTTTTGTTTCTATATTTGTTTTTTCATAAAGTTATCATCTTGGAGACAACAACATGGCCTTAAGAAACTTGTCTCATTTTTTTTTCCGATAGATACTCTTAGGTTTCCGATTCTTATTGGAGATTCCCTGTTAGCCTTCCAATATCAGGAAATGAACAAGAACTTCGAGTTATATTGAAACTAAGAATTTGATAAGCAAAAACATAATTGGATCAGTGGCCATCTTTTAGTTTCAAAAATTGCAGCAAGAACATACATAGAGTTTCTTTTTTTGTTTTGGCATGAAAAATCTAAAGACTCTTAAGCTTGAGTGAACTAGTGCTTAAGATTTAAAACTACAAAAATACGTTTTACTAAATGAGGGCGAAAATAAAAAAGAGCCCCCGGCGAGGATCGAACTCGCGGCCTTTCGCTTACGAAGCGAACGCAATACCACTATGCTACGGAGGCGATTTGTCCGATATCTGAAGCGTTTTGTTTAACAATGTTACTTTCTTACAGACCAAAGAAGCTTCGATTAAACTTTTTGACGGGAAGGAGACGCGAGAGAGAGACGCCGCCGGAGATATGTGCGGAATTGCCATTATCGTGTGCGGCGTTCGTATCGAACTCTCGACGCTTTCGTCTCTCTTAGAGCCTCCTTTCGAACAAGTAACTCTCTTTCTCCGACCTCACTTGTGATGCTTTAGATCTCTTACCGTATTACTTCCGTTTAAAAGTTTCAACTTTGCGTTTTTTTTTTTTTGAGTATGAACTACTACTCGGTTTAAAGTTTAGAACTTTGTCCTGTCTTTAATTGGGTTTCAAGTATAGATTCCTCTTATGTTACTGTTTTTTGGTAAATGTCAGACTCTGTTCTCACATCTGAATAGAAATAAAAGGTTACTCATTTCAGTTTTTTTCAAGTGCTGGTAATGATAATGTATTGAGATAAATGAACTGGTTGTTCATAGATGAGCTCATATTTGATGTTTCTGCTTTTGATATAAGGTTTATTTTGGTGTTTTCTTTGGTTAAACCAGTTAAAGTTCTCTGTTGATGATGTGAAGTCTGTGTTGGGACAAAGAGGTCCTGATAGTGTAGGCGAAAAGAAGATTCTTCTTCAACCAACTTTTGCTCAAGAATCTGTGACTCTCTCTGTTCTTGAGGCTACTGAAGAAACTTATAACCTTGAGAGTACTACTACTACTACGTCTGGTGGCAAATTGCATTTTATAGGTTCCACATTGCAGCTTAGAGGAACTACTCCTATAATTCAGCCATTGGTAGATTCTTCTGGAAACATTCTAGCTTACAATGGTGTGGTTCTCTTCCTAAGCTTCTTGATTATCACTTACGTTTTCCTTTACTCTAGATTGGTATATTTCCTATGTAGGTGAAGTATTTGGAGGAATTGAACTCGGCAGCTATGATAATGATACTGAAGTTCTTTTGAAGTCTTTAGAGAAGGCAAAAGCTTTAGTTCCAGATGGTCTTTCCATGATTAAAGGCCCCTGGGCCGTTATATATTGGCAGGTCAGTTTTGCAACTTGCCAATATTTGTTCGTAGCATTTGACTTGCTCGAGTCTTAACAACTTCTTACTGTCTCAGGAAAGCTCAAGAACGCTATGGTTTGGCAAAGATGCTTTTGGTAGGAGGAGCCTCCTTGTTCACTGGCCAACTGTGGAAGACCCTCGTTTTCTTCTATCGTCTGTTTCTCCAGCTTCTTCTGTTGCTAATGGCTCTGGTTTGTATTGCTTTGTAGAATAAGTTTGTCTTTGTATAAGTACACTCCAACCCCATGTAACATCTGTTCTTTGGCAGGATTAGATGCTGAAAATAGTGATGGCGTTCATAGATTTTGGGAAGAGCTTCCATGTGGAGTGTATAGCATTTCTTTTGGAGTTTCAGGATCTGGTTTATGTATTTGTGGTGAAGTCAAGAAGCATGAATGGAGAAATACAATGTGGAAGGAGTTGATTGAATGGGAACGGGATTTAGTTGTACCTACACCTGAAGATCAATCAATGTCATTGTTTAGCAGAACTCAAGAAGAGAAAAACAATGCTAGTTCAGGTACTGCTTATGTTCGTCACATTCCTCCAGTTCTGTCCAAATGTTATAAGCCTGACAATGTTTATCTTTAGGATTTGCACAGACAGTTTTGGTTGTTTTAAAGGAATCAGTGAGGCGGCGAACTTCACTACATAGCATTTTTCAGGTATGCGCTTTTTTTAAATTATGCTTTACACTAAATGATTCATGTTTAGTGAAATTTTCACTGTTATAATCTCGAAACATCTTCTTATTTGCATAATCAGGGAGAAAAAGAGGTTGTCCCAGTAGCTGTTCTTTTCTCTGGTGGATTAGATTCAATGATTCTAGCTGCTCTATTGGATCAGTGCCTTGATCCAAAATGTAAACTCTACTTTTCACTGTTATTATCTTCTGCAGTCAATTCTGAAACTAATTATAAATGTATTTCTTCAGATGAGGTTGATCTGCTTAATGTTAGTTTTGACGGTCCTAATGCTCCTGATAGGATCTCCGCCAAGGCTGGAGTAAAGGAACTTAAAAATATTGCACCATTGAGAAGGTTTAACTTTAAAAACTTGATGCATATGTTTACTACTACTCTTTCCACTTTCTCATTCTGTGAATGCAAACTCAAGGTGGAAACTTGTGGAGATTGATGCTGATTTATCAAAGCTAGCCTTCGAGACAAACCGTGTTATGTCACTCATAAATCCTGCGGATACTTATATGGTAAACTTCAGAGTCTTTGAGGATTTCTCATTGCATTGTTCAAAACTTGATGGCAACTATACAATCTTGTTTTGTAATGTTCTAGGATCTTAACATTGGAACAGCACTTTGGCTTGCTGCTCGCGGTGATGGTTGGATTTGTGAAGAAAGTGATAATCAAACAGAAGAAATAGATAACAGGCGAATAAAATATAAGTCTGAGGCTAGAGTTCTGCTTGTTGGTGCTGGTGCAGATGAACAATGTGCTGGTTATGGTAGGCACAGAACAAAATATAGAAATGGAAGGTATATATACATGTGTCTGCATAGTTTTCTCTATGGATGTAAACTAGTAATCAACTCACTACACAAGTTATGTTCTTTTTCTTTACAGTTGGGTTGCGTTGGATCAGGAAATGAAATTGGATATGCAGAGAATTTGGAAAAGAAACTTAGGTCGAGATGATCGATGCATTGCAGATAATGGTAAAGAGGTATACATGTTGTGTGACTAGAGACTCAAATCGTTTTCTCTTTGAGCTCTGTTCTCAAATGTTTAATGTGTACACTTTTTGCAGGCACGATTCCCATTCTTGGATGAAGATGTAATAAAGACTCTCCTTGACATTCCCTTGTGGGAAATAGCTGATCTTGAACAACCAAGTGGGAAGGGTGACAAGAAGATTCTTAGACAGGTGAGTAAAAACTAAAAACCACCGTTCTTTTACTTCTAAGAAAGCCTCAAGAACATTGTAGAAACATCATAAAACTGAAAATTGTTGCTTGAAATCTTGAAGGTTGCAAAGATGCTTGGTTTGCATGAAGTTGCAAAGATGCCTAAGAGAGCAATACAGGTAAGAAGAGAACTCGGATTCAAACCAGTAAAGTTGAAAAGCTTTGTGTGTTTGTGTGTTTGTGTGTTTCATGCTCTCTCTCTCTCTCTCTCTCTCTCTCTCTCTCTCTCTCTCACACTTCTGTTTTGGTCTTTGGTTGTGTGTTTATAGTTTGGGTCGAGAATAGCTCGTGAATCAAACCGGAAGAATTTTGGAAGTAACCGTGCGGCAAACCAGGCCTCTGCTGGGAGCGTGAGATTCCAAGCACCGTGAGACTGAAAAGGCCTAGGCAAACCTATTTGTTAGATCACATTTTTGTGTTGTATTGTATACACAGTATTAAAATGCCACTGAACATTGAACGGCTTTGGACCAATATTCTTGCTTAGATACCAGACTGGATATTTTTAAAAATATCTATATATTATATAGAAATAATGACCAAAATATACTTTAAAAAAAAAATTGTCTCCAAAATAGCACTTGGAAAAAAAAGATCAAATAAGTTTTATTAAAAAGTATAAATATATATGTATATTTTTTGGTTTAACTAATCTAGATTTTTAGAATTGTGGATTGGGTTTCGAAGGTCAGATGTAAAATTTAAAAAAAATATATTAAATTTTTTAAAATAAAAAAAGATTTTTTTTTAAGTTTATTTGTATGACAAAAACTTCAAAAATGTTTATTTCAGAGATTTGACCTATTATCAAGGACTCATTTGTATAAAATTCTTCTAGTTTTAAGTATTTTTCTTTAATTAAATATACAAGAACAATTATTTTATAAATGTTACAATCATTTGTTAGTAGCCTACTATAATCACATGGTGTTTGTTTCTGTTTTCTTTAGCTAATATTCTTGATGAAACGGAAAGTTCATTTCACTTTAGGTTATTGACGTTAAAATGTTTCCCAAAACACTTAAAGATTAGCTAGCTAAATATTGCAATTTGAAAGATGCATCATAACCTACTAAGACAAGTAGCTGAACCTACAGCTGGTGTAACTTGTTATCTTACTAATATCAAATATCACTTTTATCTTATACTTATTTATTATGTCATACCATTTTTTTTTAATAACCATGATTCACTGTAAGATTTTATAAGTCTTCAAAGTAGACTTAGAATCTGCTCTTCACTAACTAAACATAGATAAGTAAGATTTTCTAGAATTTTTACGTTTATTAAGAACATAATTAATGTTTATGCCTATCTATATTATTTATTCATATTATTTAGTTTTTAATAATTATCAACCAATAAGATTTAAAAGTTTAAGTATTTTCAATTAATAGTTTAAGTATTTTCAATTAATAGTTTTTAAAGTATATAATTCTTTAACACTAATTAATAAAAGTACTTTAAAATTCTAGATTTTTTTTTTTTGTGAAACAAAAAAAGACCCAGAAAATCTTACTTTAGGAACAGAGGTAGAATATAATCAAGATATATTTACTTACGTATTAGACATTGACATCTTGAGTTACTCTCCCTAGTCCCTAGTCCCTATGGACATATAAGTCAAAAAAGGGACTCACGAGAAAAATTAGTTAAATTAGTATCTATAAATACATACACAAGGTAGTATTCATGAGCCACACAACTCAAAACTCTTCATTAGTAGTGATACTTTTAAACAATGGCTTCTTCTTCTTCTTCAGACAAGTGTGTGTTCCCATGTCTCTTCTTTGCTTGCCTTCTCTTCACACTTTCAGAGAAACTCGTAGCTGCTGAAGAATCCGACAATGTGAAACTCAATCTTTACTACGAATCACTCTGTCCCGGATGTCAAGATTTCATCGCCAACTATCTGGTCAAAATCTTTGACTCTGATCTCGACACAATCACTGATCTTACGCTCGTTCCATTTGGTAACGCCCAAGTATCTGATAATCTGACCGTCACTTGCCAGGTTACTCTTGTTGATAATTCCTATTTATATATATATGACTTGTATATATTTCAGTTTATCTTAATACTTTTTGTAATAATCATGTTTGGAAATATATATGGTGAAGCATGGTGAAGAGGAATGCAAACTAAATGCTATTGAAGCATGCGCCATAAGAACTTGGCCCGATCCAGTAAAAATGAATGATATTTACTTTCTAAAATGTATACTATTTTCTTTATTCATATAAAATTTAAATGTTTTGGAACACAGAGAAAACACTACTGGTTCATAAGGTGCGTTGAAAAGGAGACGACAAACTGGGAATCATGTTTGGAGACCCCTAGGAGTAAAAAAGACATCAATGATTGTTACAACAGTGATCTCCCTAAAACGGTAGGACATAAAACATATACTTATAATGTGTTAGTCGTCGAGTAGTAGCATACCGTTCCACGTTGCTAAACACCACCGGTGATTTAACATTCCCTCACCGTGAAACGGTTTACCGTTTTTTTTTAATAGAAAAACACACTTATATTATACGGTTACATAATTTGTAACCATTTTATTTTTGCTATGTTAGCTCATACTTGGGTATGCAAACATGACTATGAGTTTGAAACCGCAACATACATACGTACCATGGGTCACACTCGACAGCAAACCACTCGATGTATAACTCCTTATAAACTCTTCTTCGCATGAATAATCTAACTACATGCATTGAATGTTACTTATCACTGATTGTGTTTTTGGTTTGTGGCAGATGATGAACGTACCAACTCCTGTTGATTTTGTGGCCCAAATTTGCAAAGCGTACAAAGGAAAGGGTGCTCTCCCAAAACTCTGCAATTCATCTGCTTCTTCTAAGTCACTTGAGAGCAAAGTGTCGAAGCTTCAAGTCTCATATCCCGATGAAGCTAGGAATTAACTATCAAATGAATTATTGAACTATGATGCATGGATTCAAGCTTATGTCACTGGAATATAATAAATGGAAGACACTTTTCCTGAACTTTTATGCCTGCCTCTCGATGGAACTTTTGAATAATTAGTTTTTTCCTTCTTTATTTTTTGACAGCGACTCCTATATTTCTACAAATAATCAAATAACATCTAACTCGATGCAGTGTAAAGTAACTCGGTACTTCACTAACCACACTTTTGGATTGGTTTAAGTGCCTCTGTTTTAGGCTCGACATGAGTTAGGTGCAAAGTCATGTACCAGTGCCGTTGGAAGGCATGGTTATGAAACCCGACCGGCTGATCGAACCGATCCGACCGTGACTCATCAAAGAAATATGAATCCAGTTCGGTTTAAAACCCATATTTGAAAAAATCAGTAAATCCGGCTAAAAAGCGATAAAACCGGTTTTCCCGATCAACTTCAAAACTCGGTTATACAAAATTAACATATAAATTAGTTTGTTTTCAATTATTATTAAAATTTAATATTTCATATCGATGTTTGACTATCATTATTTAATTATTTTTATATTTAATTTTATTTGTTTTAGAAATAATGTAAAATATATTTTTAGTTCTCATATACTATTTTTATTTTACGATATATATAAAATTTGTGATTTTAGTTATAAAAATAAACAAATATGGTAATATAAATGGTCAATAGTTTAGTTTTTATCAATTTCTATTTACATAATATTCAATTATATATTGTATAAATAGCTAAATTTATGTGTACTGTTTGTTTTTAGTTAATAAAATATAAAATGTGTTATATTCAGAACTACCTTTTAGGTAAATATAGTGTAATTACATAATTATATATATATATATATCTATATAATTCTTAAAACATAAGTTCTAATTTGACTGGTTGAAATGGTCCAACCAATCAATAAATTGAACCGGTTCAACCAGTCAATCAGTAAATGTATCGAATCGATATCTGATCCATTTTTAAAGCATCGTTCGAAGGTTTTAGGGGTCAGGCAGAAAAATGATGGATATTTTTCTAATGTGTTTATAATTTAAAGTCTAAAATATAGCTTAAAGTAAAACGTAGAAAAATATATATCAACAATCAAACACTATATAAATATGTATATAAACACTTGTAACACTAATGAACGAGTGTGTTGTTTATATGAATTTTGGCCCTGAATTTTGATTTAAAACTAGTGCTGAGGCTCCTGCCTTTTTTTATATAAAGGTACTAAAACTTTCAGTACTTGTAATTTGTAGTGTTTTTATGGATATTTGGTTTTGCGAGTTGATTTACTTTAGAAAAATATGAATATCTAGTTTTTATAATATCTTTATAAATATTTCTGACTATTAACGGATATATCGTATATTTTATTCAGTACAAGTAAATTTAAAAAAATCTATATAAAATTTTAAATATAATTTACATAATATAAAATTAAAAGTAACAATTAGTTAATTATATGTTCCTTAAATTTAGAATTTTGATAAATAACATTTAACAAGAGCAATTTTGAAATGCATAGTTAGCGTTTTCATAATTTTATAAATAACATTAGGATACCCATATATAGAATTATGGATGGACGGGAATAGTAGTAATGCAATGTCAAATAAGAAATAGACCAATTAGAAACAAAGGTTCGAAGATGAAAACTTGAACAAATTTTGGGAAAATAGGTCAATTTTGTTTTGACCTCTTTCCCAGATTTGTTCAAGTTTTTCCCTTTTCATTTTGTTTTGCTATTAATCTTACTATGTGTATGTTTTTTTGACCTTTTGTCAGATTGAAAATTCATTCATGATAGAAACCAAAGAAAGATACATTGTTCAAATCCAAAGCTAACACTTCAAAGACAAAGCTCCATGGATACATGGCCGGCTACCTAGGGTGGACAAAGAGTGCAACCGCCCCGAATGTATGTGCCATATCCTAAAAAACATGTCTGACGTTTTTATAAAATAATTTAATATATAGAAACTGTTTTTAAAAAAAAATTTATAAACTATTTATCATAATTTTTTTAAATAACTGTTTTTAATAATTTTCCAAACTGTCAAAACTTTTTAAGGGTTGTTTTTAAATTTTTACAATACATTTATATATTTTTAAAAATATTTAAAACTATACTAAAAATGATTTTCGACTTTTAAAAATATTTTTATTTAAAAGACGTTTTTCAAATTTTCAATTTTTAAATATTAATGCAATTTAAAAAAAATTATTTTAGGTAGTGTTAGTTTTATTTATTATCTTTTTAGATTAGGAATTTTTTGTCATCAAAGATTAGGAATTTTGATTTGTTATTTATCTATTTAAAACTTTTTTTATCTTGTAAACCCTTTTAACAATTTTATTTTTGTATATTTTAAAAGTTTTATATATTTATATATTATTTTAAATAGTTTGAAAAATGGAAATATTTGAAAAATTTTGACGGATTTTCCAACAAATTTTATAATGGATAAATCTCGACGAATCTCCAATAGAATACTTTAGATTCTGAATAAATCCTTACAAATATCCTAAGGAAAACCCTAATGGATATGTTCGTCGAGAATTCGTCAGGAATTTCTGACGGTTTTTTTTCCCAACGATCTAGTATCGACAAGCGTTTTCATCTTATTACTCAAGTGGGAATAAGTATATCAGCGTACTATATTTTTATTAGGTTAACAAAAATTCTAAGAACAACATACATTGTGGCTAAAGTTTCCATTATAAAGTTATCATAAAAATGTTTTTATGCTAAGTTGTCATAAAATTTAGATCAAATTGATTCAGAAAATTAAGGGGGTATAAGATTTACCATTTTATCTACATTTTTCTTTTTGAAATTTCAATTCCAGATAAACTAAGATTTTTGACTTGATTGAATAGAAAATAGAAATACATAAATGAAACTGATATATGACTTTTGCTGTTGTTTTTCGATGATAATAAAATCTATAGATTTCTTTTTTTATTATCTTTTTTTTCTTAGCTCACAAGTGGTAGTGATATTGTGTAGAAGAAAATAGAAAAAAACATATCATTTTCCATAAAAAACTATGAAGTCAAAAAACTTATTGTTAGCTAGTAACCAGAATAATTATTTAAGATATTAGTAGCAAAAAAAATGAAAAGAGGAAAATAATTTTAACTAATGTGCATTACAGAGAATATGAAAATCTCTATGCACAAATACAATATGCATAATTGCAAGTATATGTTGGGCTCCAAATAAGCATGTACTTTTCATATAAAACAAAAAAAGGAGGTAATTAAAAGAACAGGTTATTCAAGTTTCTTAAATCTTAGATGTAGGTTTTTGAGATATCTTATAATGGTTAGCGGCACGAATCCACACAAATTTCTTCGATGTCCCAACAAACGCCACTGTTTTTGCAACAAAAACAACGTCTCTTTTTATCTATCTTGTTCGGGCATGGTTTTTCGTTGCAAGTTTTTCTAGTTATATTGTTTGCTCCATAAACTTCGCCATCGACAACTATATAAACAAAAAGTAACAGCAATATCATTTGGAATAAAAAAACAATTATCAATGATATTATGATGTAATTACAGTAGCTACAAAAAGTAAATGATGAACAAAGAAAAACTATTGTGAACCCATACATTCATGAAGAGGAAATAAAACAATCAAGATGATGCAAAAGATAACGAACTGTGATGACGACATATTATCTTTTGTCATATTTTTATGATACACACATTCATTGTCTCATAGTTGAAATTTCTATTTAAGGTGGCAATTAATTTCTAATTTTAGATTCATTTTAGATCGAAGTATGTAAGATAGTAATGCATGTCTTGCATGGCGATCCACAAAAATTGGTTAGATTTGTTTGACTTGTTTTGTGGTAATTATATTGGTGTTTAGCTCTTTTTTATTAAGCTGATCATGGAAACAGTCAAACTATTGTGCGGTAATTATATTGGAATAATACATATGAGTTATAAACTGATTTTATTTTCTTTCTTAATATATGTAGATTTTATTAAATGTATCTGACTAACAAAAATAATATAGTTCGTGTAATGATT
>CAJHQP010004345.1:0-56427 GCA_905132765.1 Moricandia arvensis | reverse complement strand
CTTGAAGAACTTGAGTCCCTGATTCGTTCTTGCAAGGATCTATCCATTCCCATCAACCAAGAGCATCCTAGGGGACGCATCATTTTATATTGTGTTCTGTTGTTAAAAAGAA
Source organism: Moricandia arvensis (assembly GCA_905132765.1). NCBI lineage: Eukaryota > Viridiplantae > Streptophyta > Magnoliopsida > Brassicales > Brassicaceae > Moricandia > Moricandia arvensis. Next base: position 56,315 of record CAJHQP010004345.1, on the reverse strand, counting down.
TCATAAGTCTTGGGAAGAATGCGTATCTCATATTGAATTTGCTTACAACTATTCTCTTCATTCAACAACAAAAGTTTTAATCGATTTCAAGTTGTGTATGGATTTAAACCATTGTCTCTTTTAGACCTTTTGACTTTTCTTTGCATGACAATACTTACGTTGATGGCAAGAAGAAGTTCGAATTTGTGTTGAAGTTGCATGAGTAGGCCACAAAGAATATTAATTCATAACCGAGAAGTATCAAAAGCAAGCAAACAAAATCAAAATAGAACTTATCCTTAAACCAGGTGATCTAGTTTGGATCCATTTAAGAAAGGAAATTTCTCTACTGCGAGGAAGTCGAACCTTATTCCTAGGATGGACAAACATTCTAAAGCGCATCAACAATAATGCTTACCAACTCAACCTTTAAGTTAAGTATTCAATTAGTTCAACCCCTCAACATTGCTGACATGGTTCCTTGAAGATTTCTGGATTTGAGGTAAATATCTCTTCAAGTGAGAGAGAATTATACGTGCATGACCAAGGAGAAGGAGTTAGACGAAGCATTGCTTGAACCAGATGGACAGTGGTCAAAGAGGATGGACCAATGACCCAAGACATGACCAAAAGGTTTCTTGGACAAGCTCATTAGATCGAGATTGAACGAGCTCATCGGATCGGGTTTGAACAAGCTCATCAGAAAGGGTTTGGACGAGCTCATCAGGATGGGTTTGGATGAGTCATGTCAGGCTAGACCCAACTGAATACTTGAACGAGCTAGACAAGCCGAGTGAACTAAACAAGGAGGGAACCTAGATGAGTTTTCATTGAGAGGTTGTGGACTTTTTGCGAAGGATATACCAGAAATAAGACAAGGAAGATACGACCCAATTCATTTGGACATGTCTTTCAGATTTTGAAAATTTTGGGTCGATCGGGAAAGTGGCTAGGCAAAGGGTTGGTCTTTGACGATAGCGAGTTTTCAAATTCAAACCTCATTTTCTTCTTAGTCTTTGGTTAAGTCTTTTAACCTAATTCTTTTCTTTGTTTTCCTCACTGCCTTATATATAAGACCTATGTACTTTTGGTGAAGTTTTGGACCATTTAACTGATTTGTTGATTATATTATCCACCATTTGAGCGGGAGAAGACACCTCCCCCCTCCCCGAACCCCAACATAAGTATATTTATCATTATAATTTATATCTCTCATTTTAATTAAAATATTTATATTGATGTTACACATACTCTAAGATCATATAATATACATATAATTACAGAAAATAATTTAATATTTATTTAAAATACATGTCAAGCTTTTTGTTTCATGTATTAACAAAAGTTACATCCAAAATTTAAAAACAATAACCAAATCAATGGTTTTTTTATTTTTGAAATGTTATCTACAAATATATTAATCATTAAATTTATTAAAAATAAGAAAATTTAAGTGAAAGTTATATTTTTAAATACAAGAAACTTTGAAAATAAAATATATTTTTTTCTTTCAAAATCTAAAAATCCAAAACCCGACCTGAAATAACCAACCCTGAACTAAAAATATTCGAATCCGACCCGTTATACATAAATACTTGAAAATCCAAAATACCGGGACACTCGTTGCACGTGACCGTAGGCTCAGAGGACAGAGGCATGGACCAACTTTCCCTATCTGGTCTCTCTTTACTCCTATTCGATGTAAATATATTTATAATAATGAAGCATGCTGATATTTCATCTCCGAATATTGTATTTTACCAATCCAAAATTCGATGTTTTAGTTTTCAGCTTCTTCCGAAAGTTTCCTTCTGACAATAGAGGTGGAGAGTGTGTTACTTTGGAAATTTAAAAAAGTTACGAAAACGAAAGAAAAATCGATGAAATAGAAACGTCGTAAGGGAATCTCATAATGAGAGACGCAAAATATAGGGCCAACTATGTCTACTAATTGCAACGTTTCGAGTTTCGATTGGTTACTCTTTACGTTGACAAAAAAGAAAAAAAGATTGGCTACTCTGTGTGAACAAATCAAATGAAAGACACTTTTTGTATTATTTTAAACTTTTTTTTTGCTTAAAGTTTGTTGAACTATTATTTTAAACTTCAACAAACAAAATGAAAAAGTAAATAGGTGACAAAGAAACCCTCATATGAAAAAGTTAAAACTAGATCTGGTAATTCATTGTCAGCTTTTGAATTTTCTTTATAGAAATATTTAGTGTCCAATTTCTATAATATTTGATGTTTAGTTTTAATGAATTAAGAAGTTTTTTTGCCAAATATTTTAGGTTTAGAATTGTTGCAGTAGTCAGTCTTTTCACTATCTTAGCTAAAGAAATTTAATTTTACATTTTTACAAAAAATAAACTTATTTTCCTATGGAAAAACAACTCATAAACCAACATAAGGACAGCTAAACAACTCATAAGCCAGAGAATCCAATTTTAGTCGATCATAATTCGTACAATTCTTAAAGAGAATGTTCGGCCTTGTATCCGCTATCAAGTATGGACATTTGGTCTAGAATCGTTTGTTTGGTCACTTTGGTAAGTAATAGTTTTGGAGCCCAGCTCGTACGCAACAATAGTTTTGGAGGTCTGTAACAACCAAAAACGAACGAATAATAGTCTTAGAGTTTTTTTCTTTTTCAAATAATAGTTTTTCAGTTATATTCAAATGGACTAAAAACATTTTTCCACAGTTTTTTTTATAATTGTTAAAGATGGAAATCAGTTTCGACCAATAACAAGTTGTTTGAAATGAAAGAGGGAGCCACAAATTGTTTTTATAGTGAAATTTAAGTAGAATACGGGAAAGTGAGTGATTAAATTTGGAAAGAAAATATTAAAGAACATATTATCAAAAGATTTAAGAACTAGTCATCACGTCGTCTCCTTTTCCAATCTTTCCTCCCCTCTTATGGAGTTCTCTTCTCTTTTATAGGTGTTTTCTTCCTTTCCCTTTGGATGATCCACCATGGATTATCATTATATCTAGAATTTTTGCAGTCATCAGAGGTTGGTGACATATACGAGGTTGGTGACATATACGTTCGGCGTTGCGCCTGGACTCCCATTTTTGCGATGCTGAACCATCCAATGTCGTGGCTTATGTTTAAGTTGGAGAAAAAACAAGTTTTTACTCCAAAGCGGGCTGGTGGGATTTACTTCTCCAAATGGGCTCATTATCGTTACTAGGCTAGACCAACTCGAAGAATTTAAAGCAATCCATAAAAACCTTAATCAACGCCGAGAATCATAAAGTGTTATGTGCCTAGCCATGAAAATCATGAATCAAAAAAAAAAGTTAGCTTAAGACCTATGCCAATGAAGATTAAGGAAAAACTAAAAACAAGTCTTTCTATTTGAGAAACAAAGGACTTACACATGTCCATCTTGTAAGAATGAGAGAATCAAGAGAGTTTGCTGCTTGAGAATGAAGAACATGAAAAAAAGTGAGAGACAAGTTTTGTAACCGAGACAGAGAGAGGTGAGATTCGTATTACAAGAGACAGGTGAGATTCGTGTTACAAGAGAAGAGAAGGAGAAATTATGTTTCCTTACTTCATTAGGTTCATGGTTACATGTCTTAAATATATTAACAAGTTGAAATAAATAATAGTAAAGAATAAATCAGATGAAAGAGACATAATGGCTCAGAAAGTTAAGTAAAAGTGACCTCTTGCCCATCTTCCTCTTCCTTAACCCAACTCTTCTTTGGTTTCTTCTTCCAACGGCTCTCTTCTCTTGGTCAAACACTATCAGAGCCTCCAAAATAATTATGCAAGATAATTAGTAAAGCTAACTTCATTACTTGCCTTGAAAGTTAGATTCTAATTTCACTCACTCAAACACTCAAGTCTCATTATCCTCACCTCATTTACTCTCTATTCTCAATGGTATCAGAGCAGAAAAACTCTTGAGAACCTTTCTCACTTCCGCAAATCACCTCTATCAAATTTCTCTTGAAAATATTCTTGGATGCATCTCTTTTATCCACTGGTCCAAAGGTCTTCCAAGAGGGAAGGACCTCACCAGAACTTAAGATAAGGGAGTATAACAGTCTGTGATACTCAATAAAGTTTCAGCAAGTTCAGCAGAATTCAGTTTCTGGTTAATTCTTCTTGCAAAACCAATGAATACACTCTACTGTCCATTACTACAAACTCTTCAAGATGAAGAACCCAACTAAATGGCGACTCCAGAGACTGCCAAGGATCCAAAGAAGAAACCAAACCTCATCCTCTAGTTCAAAATGGCGAAGATAATCCTTGGAGGAAACCATTCTTGGAGCAAGGTCAATAATGGAACTTCAAAGCAAGGCTATTAAAATCATTCTCCGGCCAACAAAGCTGAAGTTAATTCTTTTAACAACATAACCCACGACCATAAAAAGGACAAGAGGAATTTTAGAGTGTGTAACTGAGAAGGTGAGAATCACCAAGAAGAGGTATTGGATATTCAATCCACACCTCAAACCAATGCATTCTCAATGAGCCCTCATGGGCTAAAGGTTCAAGAAATAACCTCAGGTTTCTTAATAGTAAGCTGATCCTCCTCCTTGAATAATATAATTGTATCTTTTCTTAGGATGTTTAGAAACTATCTTGATGTTCTTGTCTAATTTATGCTCTAGAAAAGTTCATTCAAAGTGTCAGGTTGTCTTATTTGTCTTGTCTAGAAATTGTCTGCCTTAAGATGTGTTAAAGTGTCTTGAAGTGTTGTCTAGACTATGCCTTTAGGTTATGGTGTGTTTAAGATGTCTGAATGCTTAGTATGATGATTATGTTTCAGAGAGTTGCTGCTAAGATAAGATTATGAAGATATTTGTCCATTTCTTGTTGTTTTAAATGTTGGAGATCAAACTTGGAGATGTCCCATGTTCCACTCACTGTGTTTATACTGTTTCTTGTCTCTAGTTGTGTGTTTGACAGTTCCCTATGTTGTAAAGAGCTTACACAAGATGTAATTCATGAAACATGGAGATTAGCCCACTTCTCAACAATCCAGTAACTCCCAAGATGGTATGATTGGAGCTTTGGAGAGTTTTCTCAAGAGGAATTACATGACACCAATTGGGTGAACATGAAGTACACTCAAGAGAAAATGTCACTGAAGGACCCTCTCTTTTGTATAAAATCGGAAGTTGTGCAAAAAACACTAATTTTGGCTCCAAAGAATATTTTTTGGGAAAGTCGGAGGATCAAGAAATACTAACCGTCAAGATTAAAATTAAGTTTGAAATTTAATGAAAATATTCAACAAATCAGAAAAAGCGTGAAAAATATTCAAGATTGATTGCGGATTAATATTAAGTTGCAAGAGTTGGAATCAAGCAAATGGACTAGAAAGACGACATGGCACATATAGGAGCTGAACACATGGTTGGATGACGCAAGGACACGTGGCTTAACATGCTACCACATCTGGACACATGGCCAATAATGTGTTAAGCTTCAACATATAACCATGCCACATGGCAAACATGTGTCAAACAGTGGTACAACTTGTCAATGCCACGTGACACGTGGAAGACATGTGGCAGATATGCAAAAAATCTTGTCCCCTATATAAACCCTTGCTGCCTAGTTTATTTTCAAACAAAATCAGTTCACAGCCTCACACATAAGAACAATTCACAAGCCCTCCTTAGAAAATTAGTCCATCCGGACAGTGTGCGGTGGTTTTGAGTTTGTCTAGTTGTCCAGTTTTACACGAAGATTCTGTCTAGATCAGACCATATCAGAAAAATAAAACGAAAGGTGAGTCCTGAAAACTTGTTCTATATGCTTTCTAGCTATCCTATCACATTTATTGAATTGAAAAGTGCTTGAAGCCAAGCTTTAAGCTGGTTTAGACTTTGTGAAATTGTGTGATTATTTATATGATGAAATTAGGATTGTTGGTTGTTGCATAGTTGTTAAGTGTGTATTCAATTATTTCACATTGATTCCTCACCTAAACGAGTCGTGGCGGTGGGAAGGTCCGGAGAGTATAGGAACTATCATACTTGGTTGATCAAAATTGTCGTACATTATTTCCTGTGTGGTTATAAGTTAGGTGCTCATGTGATGTAATGTGATGAAAAGAGAAGAGAAAGGTTGATACACATGGCCCAAGTGTCGAGTAGCGGTGGAGTGCATTGTAAATATGAAAATGACTAATTTGCATTGCATAAAATTGCATGGTTGCACCATATGAAGGTTACATATGTTTGATTTAAAATGTGATTGTTTGTGTGATACGTTGTGATTATTGATTATTCAACTAACGGTATGGCTAAAGCCAAGCGGTAAGTTCTCGTGACTTCGTCTGAACTTATCTCAAGTTGTTCATGTAGCGATCTCGGTCCGACTGGACGGAAGAAAGGTTTTGAGGGTGTTACAAAGTTGGTATCAGAGCAAGGTTTTTATAATTCCTAGTTGATAAGGCTTATATTTACACCTTTTAAGCCATATTATATGCCCTATTGAGAGACTATTTTATTTTTCTTGAGTTATTTTTGAGTTACCTTTCTAATTCCATTGGTTTGAGGTCAATCAGCATCGTATAGCAGAAATCATGCTCGTTTTATTGAAGAGTGGTAAGTATGCCTTGCGAGATGAAGCTGTCGAGGAGATGAAGGAATGTTGATCAAAGTTTCACCCTTGGTGTCGATCGACGGTGATGCCAGAACACGGGACGAGTCTATTTTCTGACCGAAATAAGCCTAGAAGGCACCACAAATTACCAAAATGCCGCTGCATGAGTTTAACCCTATATTTATGGATTCTAAGCCACTGTTGACGGCTATGCTTTATTTTATTCATAGTTCTAGAGTTAGGATTAGGAGAGAAAGGAGAAAATCCTTCAAGTCCTCCTGGAACTTTTTTGGTTCTTTATTATTGATTTCTATTTATTTTATTCATCTATGATTTTTGTTTCTTTGATCATGTCTGAATAGATATCATGTTAGATCTAGGGTTCACTATGGTATTGATGGATTAGACAACAATAGAACTCCTAGGGTGTAATAAATATCCTTCATCAATATTGTTCTTATTGTCTATGTTGTAGAGTAATTGACCAGAACCCTGATCTTAGAATAATTGACAACTACAAGAGTAGGATCATTACCTGAATAAAGCCTGTTGAACTACATTGCTAGATATATGTGAGAGTTGGTCTAGTAATTTTAGTGAACATATCGAATTAGGTTTTAATGCTTAATTTATGTGATTATTGATCCTATCTCAATAGCATCGATCGACGGTCTATTCCAAGTTCTCAACGAGAGTTGTTAACAGAGACTTAAATCATAGATAGATTCACTACTTGATATCTTACTGTTTGCATTGGAGTTCTAGGATACAAAAACCTTAGCTTTTATCCTCTATAATCCACTTACCTGAAACCATAGATTTAACTATTTATTATTATTGCTTACAAACCAATCAATCAATCAACTGTTTTACTTTAGTTATTGCTTTAAATCTATTTGCCTATCTTAATTGCGAATTTATTGAGTTTATTGTGTGCCTACCTTCCATGTGGATTCGATCGCTAAGTACTATGACTAGATCTTTTATTTGAGAGAGTAAAGTTGCTCTAGGGTTAATTTGAGCATATCAAACTTGGTGCAGTTCCCGAGAAGAACTGGATCACCATTAGACTCAATTTGTTTTTTTTTAGTCTAGGTTCTTTTTATTTTTAGTATATTTACATATATTTTTACTAGCAGAGCCACTGGATTCAGTACACATGATCCACAAGTCTAAGAGGGTTGATGACACCCTCCAAGCAGCGATCAACAGCGTAGAAATCCAAGTATCGAACGACACAGCTCATACAGTATCGATCGACACCCTCCAAGCAGCAGAGATCGACAGCGTGAATGAATAATCGATTGACAGCAACTCCTCGGTATCGATCGACACTACTTTTGGGAAGAAAGAGAATGTTGAGGTACTCATTCTGATTTTTGATGAGAATGGGGTTTTACGAGACAAAGAAGTTCGCGCTCACAACAACACAAGACAATTGATTTATGCAGATGGGGCTGGAATACCTGATGCTATTGATGTTGCTGTGAATGATAGGACTGAACAAAAAAACACTTAGAGACTACAACAGTCCTGAATAGTTCTACGCTAAAAGGTATGCGATGCGTCGTTCTACACTCAATAGGAATGATTTTGAGCTGAGTCCTGCATATATCTCTCTTGTGGGTCATCATCCCTTTCATGGTCTTCCTCATGAATGTCCCGTTAACCACCTTAAAACATTTGAAGATCTAGCTTTGACCATTAAGTTCAATGGAGTTTCAGAAGACTACTACTTCTGCAAGTTAATCCCATACTTCCTTTCTAGAGAAGCATCATGTTGGTTCAAAAAGTTGCCACCTCGATCTCTCACTACCTGGAATGACATCACGAACGCCTTCATCAACAACTTTCTCTATGATGCTGCAGAAAATCTAGAGATCGAGATGGAATCTATGCTGAGATATATGGTAGATGATGATGATAAACATGGATCTGGAGAATTGAGCAGAGAGGATGAAGCTGATATTAGTTATCCAACCTCAACATTGATTGACACAAATACCTCAGCGTCGAACGACACTAAGGGGCTAACTGGTCTAACCGCAGCAGTTGCGGTTGCGGACGTTTGCGGATGTGGGTGGTTGCGGTTTTATGCGTTATTAAGAGATTTGAACGACTGGTAAAGCGCTTAAAAGTTGTTACGTTTGCGGGATACTTATTAATGGTTAACTACCAAATGCAGAAGTGGTTAATAATAAATTAGCAATATTTATATTTTATATAATTATAAAATATTTAAAATTATATTATTGTAGTAAATATAAAATTATATTATAGAATTATATTATTAATTTTTTAAAAATTATAGAAATATTTTTCTTCAAAGTTTATGATATATTTTAAAATATAATATATATATTTTGGGTATTTCTATTATATCAATTTAAAAATTTAATTGGATATTTTTTATTTATATAGTTTTTTGAAAAAAAAAAGTTACCATCCTACAACCGCAAACGCTAGCTAGAACTAACTTTTGAGTTTTAGAGGTGTACAGCGATTTGAAGCTATTTATAGCGTTTCTATGATTGTTGCAAAAGATCAACAACCGCTACCAACCGCAAAAGATGCGTTTGCGGGTAGTAGTGGGAAAACCAGTCATGCCCTAAGACCTCAGCATCGATCGACACCAGTCCCTACTGTCAGCCAATACCTCTTGAAATCGATGAAACATCGAGTTGTCCTCAGGACATTGTAGACTCAAGACTAAAGAGAACTAATGCATCAAGTTTTTATCTTTCTCTAGATGAAGAAAGAAATATCACCATGAAAGATTTCTTGGTACTAAAGGATTTCCTGAAGCTAGAGGATGAAACAAAACTTGATAATTTGGGTCATAACACAGAGATGAAGCCTGATGACGATCGACACACTTCGGGAAGAGATTTGGAAACTTCATCAAAAGATACCATCGCTCGACACCCACCCGATACTGTCAATCACCATGCACCCGATACCATCGATCAACACCCACCCGAGAGCATCGATCGACACTCATTGTTGGACGAATTGCAGAGTTGTGAGGTTGAGATGGAACCGATTGAGGAAAGAAAGTGCAAGTCTAAGGCCTCACACCTTTATATCACTGAACATCTACGACCATTTATTTTGCATAGATAAGAAGCTGCTGGGTTTCATAAAAGAGTGAAAAGGATACATGACCATGTGATGATTGTGGTTCCCTATGCTATTTCTGAAGTTGTATTTAAAGATCTAATCCACAGGGAGCGTGGGCACACAATAGACTAGAGATATTATGATTAAGCTAGGCAATTAATATGAAAGTAGTAAATAGTAGTAGACAACTAAGCAGTTGGTTGTCAACGATATGATAAAATAGCTAGACTTAGGATTTAAAGCAATAAAATTATAATGTATAGATGCTAAGGGTGAGTCATGAACCGTTCTAGAACTCGAATGAAATAGTAAGATATCCAGCTCTCGTTGTGAGTCTAATCAGATGATTAAGTCTTTGTTCCAGTTGTAGCATGTGAACAAGGAGTGAGCGTCGATCAATACTATGGAAGGAGTGCTGATCGATGCGACCTTAGGCAAGCATTAATTTCCTATTCAATATGTTTTCTAAGTTAATCTAGACTAGCTCTCTTATGCATCTAACAACCTAGATCAACAAAATTAATGTCAGGTCATGAACGTAATGTCATAGTTGTTAGTGTCCTAAATTCAGATTTCTAGTTAGATACTCCAGAACACAAGTAGTAAGTCCAATTCTGATGAATGATCGTTAATAGAATTACCCTAACAGAATTAACGTCAGGTAATGAACCTACTATCATAGTTGTCAGTATCCTAAATAAGGGTTCTAGTTAGCTAATTTAAAACACAAGCGGTAAGTCAAATTATGATGAATGATTCTTAATAGATTCACCCTAACATTTCTTTATCTATGCAATTCATATAAACCCTAATAAAACCCCAAACATAACAAGAGAAACTACTCATAATTAAGAAAAGCATAACAATAATCTGAATAAAATAGATAGAATAAGGTAAGAAAACAATGTAGTTCCAATTCAAATCTCTCAAAAAGTCTTGATCTTCTCTCCAAAACAAATAACTAAAAAGCTTCTAGGAATAGTGGGATAGTTTGTGGATGGTTTCTAGATGGTGTGTTTCCCAAACAATGGCAAAACACCTAAATACTAGGTATAAAGTCGACGAGGGGTAGTCTTGTAATTATGTGGATCTTCTGAGCTTGAGTTGGTCTTGACTTTAAGTCGGTAGTCTACTCGCACGGGTGTCGACTGACACCAAAGAGGTAGTGTCGATCGACACTCTTCCTAAATCTCGACTCTGACTTATGATTTCTTCAGCAGCTATGAGTTTTCTCATCATTAAGGTCTAGAATGCTCCATAATCTCCTCGACATTGCTCCACAACATACCTGACCTGAAAGTACTCTATAATAGACTCCAGACACATATAATAGAGTCTAAGATCACATATACTATGAGCGGAAACTGGTACAATTCATAGTATATCAACCACGAGACTTATTTTTTTGTTTGTCCTCAAGCAAAGAATATAATTACAGTCATGTGAAAGAGGTTTGAAATCGCAGGGACTCATACAATTTTTATACTTACTACTATCGCCTCTTCAATATTTCAAGCCACATTGAATCAATACAAACTTTTAAAGTACCTTATGTGCTCTACCCTAGCTTAGCAACAAAACCATCTAGCCAACAACTTAGCTAATATTGTCTCAAATACACCTCTACTAACCTCATTTCTTACAATAAAAATTTACGCGCTCTACCTTTGGAGTATTGATCAAAAGAAACATGAACTCTTACTCAAGGAAGTATGAAACACATGCAGTCTTCTCTTAACTCTTTCCCTTTTCTCTTCTTTTCTCTGAAACTTTTCTTTTTCTTCTTTTTATTATTCCAATGAATACTGATGCTGTTGCAGTCCATCTTGTTCATTTGTTTTCTTTGACAAAGAGTAGGTGATAATGGGGTCATGGGAATTTCCTACCTCTCGCTTCCAACAATGTGTGATCATTCATTTCTGAATTAGAATAATTGGACCATATGATATTTTCACATCCTTCTGCATTTTTGAGGAAATTATCTCAATCTTTTATTTTTAGATATCGAAAGTAGAGAGAGAAAGGAACGATTCCAAACTTGCAGGAGGAATCCGATCTAGTGTATGTCAAGCCCCGCAACAAGCAAATTAAGTTGATTAGGTTATAGGTCATATTTGGTTCCTTTTAAACATTCTCAACAAGTGTGGATGTTACTGGCAAGTGATCCCATTCTTGACTCTATAAAACTAAAGAAAACACATAAAATAAAGTTAAAAATAAAACACAATATCAGTAATAACTCCCTTAGACTTAAAAATATTGTCCCTAGTGTTATAAAGTCCAAGATTGGTGGAAAATAAATCATGAGGACGAAATTAAACAACAAAACTCGGTATACCTGCTCGCTGATGGTGAGTGTTGAGTGACACAGTTAAGTGGCGATCGATACTCGTGATGCTTTGTCGAGCAACACTGATCTGGTTTCGGTCGTTGCTAGGTGCAGACTTGTTTTCCTCAGATATTTTGACCTCAAATAAAATAAATACGAAAAATCAGTTAAAACAAGCTAATTAAAAACTAACTATATGGGTTGCCTCCATGAAGCACTTATTTATAGTCTTTAGCTTGACGTTTTGGAGGATTTAGCTAGTATGGAGGTAATGAAGTACTTGTTGGGAAACAAGCATCAACATCTTCTATGATCATTTCAAACCAGGTGGCTACAAAGATTTTGATGGCTTCTTCTCTTTTGGTTATGTGCTCTTGCTGTCTCTGAATAATCTCATGTGTGTAAGCCACTTTCAGCTGTAGCTCTACCATACATTTTCTCAACCATCTGATACTGTTGTTGAGAGCGAACTAGATTGCATCAATTTTTCTGTAGAACTCATAAAAGATTCTCTCCTAAGCTGTATTAATGTCAGCTATCATCTCGTCAACTTGATCTCTCCTGTAAACCTCAGTTACTGGCCGATAAGATGATGTAGAAAAAATTCCAGACATCTGAAGACATTTATCATACTGTGGTAGAATAAAATAACAGCCTCCCCTACTATTTTCCATCTCAAGTATTGCTTACATATCTTCTTTTGAAACATTAATGGTCCTTCCATCTTTAACCTGTGCATTGGCCTCTTCATCTATATATACTCCATGTTCATCTGGTGCTACTACACAAACCTTTCTTTTGGTGGAATGGTGGCTTCAACCAAAAGTCTCTCAGAATTATGTAGTTGCAGGGGTGTCGATCGATGCTGAAGGTTGGGTGGCGATCGACGCCTCAGCGTCAACTTTGTGCTATGCTCCAAAATCAGAATAGCAAACTGCCACAAATCCTGGATAATCTCCTATTTCAATGTAGGGCGTGTTTCACATGACCACTTGAACAATGTCATGGAAATCACTCTCACTGATGAGTGACATGTTCAACCTGTTTGACTTCATATCACAAACAGCTCCTACAATATTCATGAAGGCTCTCCCAAGTAGTAGAGAAGAATTCCAGTCTATATGAATATCCATGACGTAAATATCCAAGCATTGTCGATTTGGATCAGAAGGTTTCTGACAATACCTCCTGAATTTACCTTAGAGCAATCCAAAAAAGTGAATGAATCTTCAAAAGGCTCTATCTCAAGACTCAGGGTCTCAACTATCACCTTGGCATAATAATGACTGAAGAACATGTATTGCAGAGTGCGTTTGGATGGCTGTGACCTCCAATCATGCAGGGAACCATGAACTTCCCAGGGTCACTCTTCTTCTTCGGCATAATCCTCTGCTTAATCTTCTCTCTGATCTGATAGAACATATGCTTAATGTCCTCGTCGTTCTCTCTACACTCTAAGAAAAACAACCAGAATCGGTGGGACTAGTAAACTTCATCGAATGGAGTGTCTATAGAGATCCACAGAATCCTCTTGGTGAAAATATCCAGTTCTTTCTCATTAGCTTCTCTTCTTAGATGCTTAGTAACCTTTTTATAGTTTCTCTTAGAAGTTGTGGGAAAATTCACAATGTCGATTTCTGTAATCGGAGGAAAGCAAAGAATACCTTACTTTCCTTGAGGTCCGGATTCTCTGGAAAAGCCACCGACAAGTGACCAAATAAACACGGAAAATATAGAAAGATAACAAAACAAATTTGAAAAGGTAGATCTTTATTTTGAATTTGCGTAAGAGCGTTGCGAGTATTACAACATATTATATAAGCTTCGGCCGCAAGAGCCGTAGGCGAGGTTTCTAGTTATAGCCACCTAAACCTTAAACCTAGTTGAGCAAGCTCAATGACAAAAGATGAAAACGAAACGAAACGAAAAAGGTTTGATTGATTTTGGACTAGACCTTATGAAAGTCTGCCTATGTACCCATTCCGAGGATAAAGCCAAACGTAGTTCAGTTAAAAGAATGGACAAGAGATCGAACTGCCTGTGCAAGTTCGTCTAGTAATCGAGTGCCAGTCATAGAAACCGAGCTTGTCGAGAATATTGCATAAGGTTTCTGAGTGCAGAGTGTTCTAAGAGCTCAAAATTGTTTTTCTGATCCTTGCATTATCTCTCCTCATATATGCCTCCAAGTTTGGTGCGTCTTACCCCTTTTTCCTTTGATTTGAGTTTATCTCTTCGCAGAAGTTTTCTTATTTTCTCGATCTCCATGTTTATCTTCGGAAATTTAACATTTATCTTCTTTCCTTTTACCTCTCGTCGAAATTGAATAGACCGTCATTTATTCTGTGTCAAATTTTATTTTAAGCCATAAGTGGGCTTTCGTCATGTTTTAGGTCGTTTCAGCCGTTTTATGACTTCAGCGTTTTTACGATTATTCGCAAAATCGTAGATTTGTCCAATGTCCATTTTCTATCTCGCTGGTCTTACGAACTGAACAAGATCAATTCACTAAGTCAATGGTACGCTGTTGTTTAGTTAACCTATATCGTCTTGACGTTTGACTTGAACTTTTTGAAAAACACGCGATACTTGTTTCTTTGTAAAATCTCAACGAAACTCTGATTGGGACGAACCTAAATACATTTCGTTGAGACTCAAAGGAGAACAAAATTAAGTACCTAAGAGCGACGTGGAAGAGGGCTGGACGACTTGGCGAAGTGTGAGAGGCCTTTTCGCCTCAACAAAACGAGAGAGAGAGGCCTGGCCATTTCATGGCAACGTCGGAGAGGCCTGGTCGCCTCATGACGACAAGAGAGAGCCTAGACGCCTCATGACGACGTGGGAGATGATTGGTCGGCTCAAGGCGAAGAAAGAGAGGCCTTGCCGCCTCATGGAAACGTGGGAGATGCATGGTCGTCTCATAGCGACGAGAGAGTGAGCATGGTCGCCCAATGGCGACGAGAGAGTGAGAGAGTGATCTCCTAAGGGCGAAGAAAGAGTGAGAGTGATCTCCCAAGGGCGATGTTAGAGTGAGAGTGGTCACATGAGGGCAACAAGATAGTGAGCGTGGTCTCCCAAGGGCAATAAGAGAGTGAGCTTGGTCGTCTGAGGGTGGCGAGATAGCGAGAGGGATCGCCCGAGGGAGACGAGAGAGGGAGAGTGATCACCCGCGGGCGATGAGAGAGTAAGAGTGGTTGCTCAAGGGCGACAAGAGAGTGGGGGTGGTCGTCCAAGGGAAACAAGAGAGTGAGCGTGGTCACCCGAAGGCGAGACATGGTCTGGTCACCATAAGTCAAAGAGAGAGAGAGAGAGAGAGAGAGAGAGAGAGAGAGAGAGAGAGAGAGAGAGTGTGTGTGTGTGTGTGGTCGCCCGAGGGAGACGAGGGAGTTGGAGTGGTTGTCTAAGGGAAACAAGAGAGAGAGCGTGGTTTCCCGAGGTCGACAAGAGAGTGAGACATGGTCTGGTTGCGATGAGGAGATGAGGGAGAGAGAGAGAGAGAGAGAGAGGTCGCCCGAGGGAGACGACAAGGTGAGATATGGTCTGGTTGCCATGAGGCGACAAGAGAGAGAGAGAGTGGTCGCCTGAAGGCGATGAGAGAGAGATAGAGGGTATGGTCTCCAAGAGGTGACGAGAGAGAGGGAGAGTGGTTGACATAAGGCGAAGAGAGAGAGAGACACGGTCTGGTCGCCATGAGGCGACGATACTTGGTGTTGGTCTCGTCGCCCGTGGGCGTCGAGACGTGGCTCTTGTCTTGTTTCCCGTGGGCGATGAGATTCGGTGATGGTCTCATCCCCCATAGGCGACGAGACAAGGCTTGTGTATTGTTTCCCACTGTTAACAAGACTTTGAGCTGATTTAGTTTTCCGTTTGTGACGAGACGTCAAGATGAACAAGACCATGAGGTGCTCGGACACAGTTTTTGCGTTTTCTTTTACTTGGAAGAGAAAAATCATTCATGCGGTAATTTTAGAACATTGATTCCGTCGTAACCAATTTTGACCCCAACAAAAGTCTATCCCTCAGTAGCCTGCTCAATGATCATATGCTCTAGTGCATCTTCATGTAGTTGTTTAGTGTTTTGTTTGTTCTGTTGATGTCTGAGACGAGTGTCTTGAAGCATTCAAATGTTCTGCATCAATACTTGTCAATCAAGTTTGGTAAGTCACAAGATCCTCTGGACTCAGCATGGAGTGACGTTTGGTGCTCCGCTTCTGGTGTCGATCGACACCAATTCAAACTGCCAAAACACATGGAAATTTAGACTTGAACGTCATTTTTTGGAGTTTCTCTTCCTTCACCACTTGCCAAAAATCATCATCTATGATGGCACGCACATGGTTCTTCTGTCGAGCCTCTCATTTTCCTTTAATCAGTGCTTCATGTCTTTTCACAGATTCATTAATATGAACCACTTGAGTCTCCATCTTCTTCACATGTGTGTTGAGAGCTTCGAACTTGTCATTAAAGTTGGTGTACACAACATTTATCGTCCCATGGAAATCCACTGTGAGCTTCTGGTGACCCTCAAGAACCTGATCAAACATACTCTCTATCTTTATTTCTTGAGTTTTTGGTAGAGGATTCTAGTAAGAAGAAGTGCCATAGCTCATGTTGTTTCTCATGTTGTAATTACTACTTTGACAAGTGCCATAGGAGTTTCTGTTTCCACTCTTATTCACAGACCTCTGAAAACTAGTGCCAGTATTGTAGTTCATATCCTCTTCGTCGCCCTTATTACAGGCGGTATCAACAACCTCTACATCTTCTGCAAAGCTCATCTGCCTATTCAAAAGCTTATGAAAACTGTCCATCTTGGCTTTAACTTCATTCATCTGCTCCTTTCCCAAGCTAGTTTCTGATTTCTTCATATCCAAATCAGTGTTCTTGGTGTTATTTCTAGATGTTAAGTTCTCAATGAGTCTCACAACTTCTTTTAGATTCCTAGTGTTGAAATTTCCCTCTCACCAGTGTCTAGATTCATCTGGTCGATCAAAGCGACACCTCTGAAAAGGTACTAAGAATTTGTCCCTCATTGAACTCAGTGTCTCTTATATAACTTGAATCTGATCCAGGAGTTTCTGAAAGAATTTGTAGGCTGTTGTGTGAATGTAGCTATCGTGTTCCTAAAGTCTTTGGATTGCGCATCATCAAATAAATTACGCAGGAAGGTGTTTTTGATTTCAGTCCAGGATGTAAGAGATCCTAATGGTAACTGCTTACGACAATAGAAACATCTCCAGCAAGTGAGTACTTGAAGATCTTACAAAGAAGGTACTCCTCATGGACTTATTGGCTTTAATAGAAAAACAAGATCATAGAACCGCTCAAATTGGTCTATCAGATGCTCATGTGTGTTACCATGATAAGGTGTATGTCCCAAAAGTGTAAAGTAAGCATGCTTCCGCTCGAAATTATGCCTCTGGATAGTAGGAGGGCGAATAGCAGATCTGTTGACGTAGGATTGATCTGAACAGTTGTAATCAGCCAACGTTCTAAGTTGAGCAGCTTGGACATTCTCATCAGTTACAACCTGAGCATTGCTTGCTGTATTCTCAGCATTAGGAACTTCTAGAGAAGCTGCTTCTCGATCAGGGATTGCAGCCCCCTGATCATCAAGTCTCTAACATGCTATATTACGCAGATGACCCTCGGGGTCATGCGGGTTTCCATTCTCATCCCTCGATAGCACAAGAGTTGTGAACCTGTTGGTTGCTCGTTGTTTTTTCGGTCGCTGAAGATGTGTTGGTGTCGATCGAGTCTCGCTCACAAGTAGTATCGACTGAGTCTCGCTCACAAGTAGTATCGATCGACGAATAAGTGTTGCTGTCGATATTTGCTTTGAGCTTCCCTTTGCAGATCGTGCATTCTAAATGTTCATGATCTGAGAATAACATATATTTTTCCTTGTTGCTTTGGGTACTGTTGGGTATGCACCTAAAAGACAAAGAAAATATTCTTTTTTTGTAAGTAACAAAATAGATTGTAAAATCTAGACGAAACCTATTAATCAAGTTTAATGACGAATCCAATCCCCCTGGGCAACAGCCTTAGAGAAAATTTCTCTCTCAAATAAGAGGTTCAACTGTAGTACTTAGGGAACAAATCCACATGGACGTTTAACGTTGACACACAATAGAGTAGAGATTAAGATTAAACTAGGCAATTAATATTAAAGCAGTAAATAGTAGTAGACAAGTAAGCAGTTGGTAAAAGAATTATGATGTATATATGCTAATCGTGTGTGATGGACCGTATTATAACTCCAAGGAAATAATAACATATCCACCTCTCGTTGTGAGTCTAATCATATGCCTAAGTTTTTGTTCCAACTGTCGCAGGCGAACAAGGAGCGAGTGTTAATCGATACTAGGGAAGGAGTGTCGATCGATTCTACCTTAGGCAACCATTAAATGTTGATATGTTCACTAAGTTAATCTAGACCAGCTCTCACATGTATGTAACAACCTATTTCAACATAGTAAATGTCAGGTAATGAACCTATTGTGTAGTTGTTAGTATCCTAAATTTTGGGTCTGAGCTAGCTACTCTAGAACACAAGAACTAATTCCAATTAAGAAGAAGGATCCTTAATAGATTCACCCTAGCAGTTCTACATCTTCGAAATTCATATAAACCCTAATAAAACCCGAAATCTAACAAGAGAAACTACTCAGACATAATTATGCAAAACATAACAATAATCTGAATATAATGAGGTAATAAAAAATGGAGTTCCAATACATATCTCCAAAGGAGTCTTGATCTTCTTTCCAAACAAATGACTAAAAATCTTCTAAGAATGGTGGAATAGTTTGTGGTTGGTTTCTAGGTGGTGTGTTGCCCAAAAGATGGTAAACACCTAAATACAAGGTATAAAGTCGGCTAGGGGTAGTCTTATAATTTTGGGGATCTTTTGGGCTTGAGGCGGTCTTGACTTTAAGTCGCCCCGTCTAGTCGAACGGATGTCAAGCAACATAAAAGAGGTAGTGTCAATCGATACTATTTCTGAATCTCAACTCTAACTTATGATTTCTTCAGCAGCTACGAGTTTTCTCATTATTAAGCTACATAGTGCTCCATAATCTCCACATTGCCCCAAATCATATGTGGACCTTGACTGCAAACACAAATAATAGACTCTAAAAATCACATATACTATGTGTAAAAACTGGTAAGATTCATAATATATCAACATGTTAAGCCGTGGCAACACATGACTCTGCCACATGAGACTTGGAAAACACTTGTCAAACTGTGGCACAACGTGTCCATACCAGGTGACATGTGGCAGACATACGGCAGCCATGAACGCAATAATGTCCCCTATATAAACCCTTGATGCCTAGTTAGTTTTCACACAAAACCAGTTCACAACCTCACACATAAAAATAGTTCACTCAGGAGAAAATCAGTCCGGTCCACTTGTGGTGGTTTCCAATATGTCCAGTTGTCTACGTTTAGGCGGAGATTCGTCCATGTCGGTCCATATCAGTCAATAAAACGAAAGATGAGTCCCAACATCTTGTTTGCTATGCTTGCCAGCTATCCCTTCACATAAATGGAATTAAAAAGTATTTGAAGCCAAGCTTTAGTTTGGTTTAGACTTTGTGAAATTATGTGATGAAATTGGGATCGTTGATTGTTGCATAGTTGTTAAGTGTGTATTCAATTATCTTTCATTGAATCCTCACCTACACGAGTCGTAGCGGCTGTGAAGTTACAGAGAGTATGTGAAGTATCATACTTGGCTGATCACCATGGCCGGACGTTACCCTGACGAGGGTAACTCGATCCCAATCAAGGGGATAAGAAAACCAATAGTCTCGTTGAGAAGAGTTGGTTGTGATGTTCTAGATTATTTTCTTTGTGGTTATAATTTAGGTGTTCATGTGATGTAATGTGATGAAAAGAGAAGATAAAGGTCGATACACAAGGCCCAAGTCTCGAGTCGCACAGTGAAGTGCATTGTCTACATGAAAATGACTAAATTGCATTGCATAAAATAGGCACAATATGCATGTTGCATATGTGTTCACATATATTTCCTCCTAAATCTAAAACATTTTTTTTCACCCTCTTTATGTGCTTCAAATACTCCACAATGCTGTGCTTAATACACATAATCGGTTTGGTCAAAAATTTGCAAAGTGAAGGACTTATGATCACCTGAATCCAAGACAGTTTGTAAGCGCAGTTCTGATCCAGTAGTTGTCCCTTTAATAAATCCTTTATCAGCCTCATTTTTGTCAAGGCATGAGCAAACTTGTAACCTCCGGTTCCTCCTTTTACTTCAGCTGATTGACTGCTTGTTTTTTCTGGACAGAAACAACAACTGGTTCTAGTTCAGCCTATTTGTTCTCTTGAATGGTAGCGACTGCTCCTTTCTTCTCTGGTTCAAATGATTATCATGTGTCTGATAGTGGACGTGAGGCTGTGATCCTTTGATGGATTCTTCTCCTTCAAAGAAACACAACCATCTCTACAAGCCTTTGTGCTTTGCTTCCTCTTTGGTGGACTGAATCTGATCTCGCATCAAAACATTGACTGCTTTTTGTATTTCTTGCCTGATTACATCTTGGAACTGTTGGCTATGCAAGTATCAACACGCCTCGGTTTTGCTTTCTCCATCTCAAGATTCTTCTTTCTCTTGACTATTAGCTCATGAGTCCTCCATTTTTTTTCTCAGCTCAGCCTGCCTCTGTTTTTTTTTTCTCTCCGAAGAAGACATAGCATATTTGGAAGATGAAGTGTTGAGAATGGGAATCGCTGAGATATACACCAAATTTCAGAATGGTTGTGGGAACCGATATTTGCACTGTCGATTTCCGTTGAATTAGGAACGCAGGGTAAACCCTAGTTTCTCAGAGGTCCCGGATATCTGTTAAACCACACGCCAGTCAGTCAGAATACGAAGTAAATATTGAGAATAAAGTAAGAATCGAAAGAGAGCAAATAGCTGTCTTATTCTGAATTTGTGTATGAGCGTTTACAACAGTATATGAGCCTAGGCTATGAGAGCTGTCGGCGAGATCCCTAGTTCTAACAACCTAAGACTGCAAAACCCTAGTTGAGTCGCAGCTCGAATAACAAAAACGAAAGTTGCTTAAATGCTCTAAGTGCTAAGATATGGTTTGCTCTTGGTGGAGATTATGTGTCCTTTGCATCATCACCCTTGAAGTTCTTATATACTCCTCTAGAGGCGGTTTGCTCTTTCCCCTTCTACCCTTGGTCGAACTATCGCTTCACGGAAATATTCCTTTTTTTCCTCGATCTTCATGATTATCTTCGGAAACTTAACATTTATCCCTTTGAACTTAGCATTTATCCTTTCGTGCAAAATAAAATAAACCGTCACAAATTTTTGGCTTGATTTCGGATAAAATCAGGAGTGGGCCTTTAGCCGAGCTTTAGACCTCGTCGGGCCATTTTCTGACTTAGGTGTTTCCATGATTTTATCAAGATAACATTATTAAGAAGTCGTCGTCCGAGAGTTAGGATCTTTCGTTATGGGACGGTGGTGACTCTAGGTGTTTCGTTAACTGTTACCATCTCATACGATCGACCGGATCCTTTCTCGAAAAAAACGAGTTCTTTCGGTAGGTTCCAATGTCAATCCCGATCAAGACGGAACAAAGATAAGTTTGATCAGTATCTAAACAGGGAGTTTAACGAGGACGAGGTGAAACTCGATGATTTGATCCGACTTGTCGAATGAGCGAGTCGGATTGCTCGTGTCATCTGACTCGCCGTTTGGTGAGTTGGCCTTGTCCAACTCGCCATATGGGCGAGTTGGCCGTGTCGTGCCTACCAACCCGCCGTATGGCGAGTTGGTCGTGTCATGCCATCCAACTCGCCCATTCCGTCATACGGGTGAGTTGGACAGCCCAACTCGCCGTACGGGCGAGTTGGTTGGTCTGTTCCGTCCAACTCGCCATTTGGGCGAGTTGGTCGATCCGTGCTGACCAATTCGCCTATATGGCGAGTTGGCCTTGTCCAACTCGCCATATGCGCGAGTTGGTCAGTCCATGCTGACCAACTTGCCTGTATGGCGAGTATGCCTTGTCCAACTCGCCCATACAGGCGAGTTGGTCGGTCCATGCTGACCAACTCGCCATACGGGCGACTTGGTCGATTCGTGTTTCTTTCTTTTGAGTTTTGGCCGGAGACTTTAGATAAGGCAATTTTGAGACTGTACTCGTATAGAACACTATTTCTAGATGCTTATTTCGAGAATACCGTTTTCTAGACAGTACTCGTCCTTTCAGGTTTGAATGGCTTAATGAGGCTGGAGAACAGTACGTGAAGGAACAAGTCACAGTCCCCCTTACATTGGACGGTATGAGGATGAAGTTGTTTGCAACGTTCTCCCTATGGACGCTTATCACATTCTCTTGGGCTGAACATGGAAGTTTGATAAGAAAGCAGTGCATGATGGTTACACAAACCGACACTCCTTTGATCATAAAGGAAAGAAGATCACACTGGTACCTTTGACACCTTTGGAGGTTCATCAAGACCAGATCCAACTCAAGAGGAACCGTGACAAAGAGCCCAAACCAGACAAACCTGAACCTCTCAAAGTAATTCCAACTTCTTTATTAAAGAAAGTCAGGTAAGAAAATATCTTTACTCTCAGAGCCATTTCTTTTACTTGTGTATGAAGAATCTCTTATGGCTTCTTCTTCTTCTGACCTTGCACCGGAGATTCCGAGTGAGCTTCTAGATATCTTGTAGGATTTTTCTGATGTTTTTCAGAAGAGAATCCCAAGGGATTACCACCAATTCGAGCATTGAACATCAGATAGATTTTGTTCCAGGTGCATCTCTACCTAACGACCAGCTTATCGTACCATCCGGTGGAGACAACAGAACTTCAGAAACAGATTGGTGACCTTCTCGAGAAAGGCTACATCCGGGAAAGCCTCAGTCCTTGTGTTGTGTCCATCTTCCTTGTATCCAAAAGGATGGCTCTTGGTGCATGTGTTTGGACTGTCGTGCCATCAACAACATTACAGTAAAGTATAGGCATCCCATTCCTAGGTCGATGACATGCTTGATAAGTTGCATGGTTCATTTGTTTTCTCTAAGATCGATTTGAAAAGTGGGTATCATCAGATTAGGATGAAAGAAGGTGATGAATGGAAAACTGCATTTAAAACCAAACTAGGATTGTATGAATGGCTTGTGATGCCATTTGGGCTTACTAATGCACCTAGTACTTTCATGCGTTTGATGAATCACATCTTGAGATCCTTCATTGGTCATTTTGTTGTAGTTTACTTTGATGACATTCTCATTTACAGCAAGAACCTTGATGATCATAGGATGCACTTGAAATTTGTTCTTGAAGTTCTTAGGAAAGAGAGACTTTTTTTGTAAATTTTGGTAAATGCTCTTTTGGAATAGATAACGTGGTGTTCTTAGGCTTTGTTGTAGGTGCGGATGGACTTAGACTGGACGAGGAGAAGATCAAAGTTATCCGGGACTAGCCTAGTCCAACAACCATGGGTGAAGTAGGAAGCTTCCATGGCCTTGGCTGGCTTCTATAGGCGATTTGTTCCGAACTTCAGTACCATCGCAGCCCCATTGACTGAAGCGATCAAGAAGAATGTCGGATTCAAATGGGAACAAGCTCAAGAAGAGGCATTTCAGATTCTAAAAGGGATTCCTTTACTTGTACTTCCTGATTTTCTTAAGACTTTTGAGATTGAATGTGATGCTTCCAGAGTTGGTATTGGTGCTGTTTTGATGCGGGATAGGAAACTAATTGCTTACTTCAGTGAGGAGCTTGGAGGCGCTACACTCAACTATCCCCCTTACGACCAAGAGTTGTATGCTTTGGTGAGAGCTCTACAAACGTGACAACACTACCTTTGGCCTAAGGAGTTTGTGATCCACACGGATCATCAGTCGTTGAAACACCTTAAGGGACAGCAAAAGGTGAACAAAAGGCATGCACATTGGGTTGAGTTCATTGAGACATTTCCTTATGTCATTATGTACAAACAAGGTAAGGACAATGTGGTGGCTGATGCCTTGTCTAGAAGGTATGTACTCCTTTCAGCTCTTGAAACAAAGTTGCTTGGTTTTGAATTTATCAAGGATTTATATGCAACTGGCTCAGATTTCAAAGAGATTTTCAAAAAGTGTTCAAAAGCGGCTTACGGCAAGTATTATCAAATGTCGGGATTTTTATTCTTTGATAACCGCTTGTGTGTGCCCAATGTTGTTTGAGGGAGTTGTTTCGCAGGGAAGCACATGGAGGAGGCCTTATGGGACACTTTGGCGTCAAGAAAACACACAAGGTTGTGTAAGAACATTTCTTTTGGCCAAGCTTGATGAAGATGTGGAGCGTCTGTGGTCGATGTGTGGTTTGCAAGAAAGCCAAGTCTAAAACCAAAAACCAAGGTTTGTATTCTGCTCTTTCCATCCCTTCTCATCCTTGGGTAGACATATCTATTGACTTTGTCTTGGTTTGCCTAAATCAAAATCAGGTAGAGACTCTAACTTTGTGGTGGTTGATAGATTTTCTAAGATGGCTCATTATATACCATGTCATAAAACTGATGATGCTGTGCACGTTGCTGATTTGTTCTTTAAAGACATTGTTAGGTTGCACGGAATGCTAGGACCATTGTTCTGATCGAGATGCTAAGTTCCTTAGTTATTTCTTGAAAAGTTTTTGGTCTAAGTTAGGTTTCTAGATTGATGTTTTCCACCACTTGTCATCCTCAAACCGACGGTCAAACTGAGGTTGTGAGCCAGACCTTGTCAGCATTGCTTATATCATTGGTGTAAAAGAATCTTAGACTTTTGGAAGAATTTTTACCTCATGTTGAATTAGCTTATAATCATTTCATGCATTCTTCTACAAGTTTTTTCCTTTTGAGGTTGTGTACGGTTTCAATCCCTTATCTCCACTTGATCTTTTGCCTTTGCCTTTGAGTGAAAGAGTTAGTATAGATGGCAAAAGGAAGGCAGACACGATTCAGAAGTTTCACGAGAGAGTTCGTGACAACATCAAAGCCAAAACCAAGGTCTATACAAGAAAAGCAAATAAGAAGAAAAAGAAAGTTGTCTTCGAAGAAGGCGATTTTCTTTGGGTTCATCTAAGGAAGGAACGTTTTCCAAAAGAAAGGAAGTCAAAACTCATGCCTAGGGTCTATGGTCCTTCTCAGATCCTTAAGAAGATCCATGACAATACCTATCAGCTGGACTTGCAAGGTAAGTATGACATCTCTTCAAGTTTTAATGTTTCTGATTTATCTCCTTTTTGTGAAGATGATCCAGATTTGTGGACAAATCCTTTTGAAGAGGGAGGGAATGATGCGCCTCAGTACATGGATCAGTACATGGAACCAGCAGTGGATGCGGATCAGGATGATCATATTACCTCAACTGAGGTCCACCAGCCGTGTACACTGACCCAGCCGTGTACACTGACCCAGCCGTGTACACTGACCCAGCCGTGTACACTGACCAAGCCATGTACACTGACCCAGCTGTGTACTCTGACCTATCCGTGTACACTGACCGAGCCGTGTACAGAATCGACTGCGTGCATCCGGAAATGAGCTAGGGTTGGAACCACAACCTAAGGACCGAATTGATCAAACTTCATCCATTCTTTACCAACCCATTCGATAATATAAGACCAACAGTCGAACCATAATTCAAGATCAACGAGAGGAACCTGATTTAGGACACATCACTTCACTTATGGCCCGTTTGGTGCATACAGCATGCCCTGATAGTCATGATTATGAATTGGTCCGACCAGATTGATGATTTCATGATGATTGATGATTCTAATCTATCTAAGGCAAGGATACTTAAGCTCTCTAAAGATCTGGGTCGACTAAAGTTGCCATTCGTTCATGAAAAGTTCATCAATCACCCACACGGACAGTCCACGGTGTGTCCTGCTCCTTACCACGAAGGACCCTATCATCACAGCACGGTTCGATGAACCTGGACGGTAGATAAATGGTCATTTCAACCAGAACAAGAACCAAAGAGTCATTTGACCATTTTTAGTCTTTGTTGCTTTTTCTAGGTGTTTTCTTCCGCAAAATTTCTAAGTCTTTTCATATGCCTTTGCTACTGTTTTAGAGTATTATAGGTTCATGTACTCATTGGAAGAAATTGGAGCTTTTGGGCTATTTTGGGAGCATTTAGGGTGCTCAGCAAAACCTCGGAGTCGGATCCATATTTATGAAGGGATCATTGATCGACATCACACACTATTCGTCGATCGACAACCAAGTCGACAGCCCGATTGGTGAAGGCTTGAGAAATTATAAGTTTTACCCAGAAGTTTCATTATTTGCAAGACAAGTTTCTGGCCGAGATTTAGACTATTTATTAGGGTTTTCTATCTTAGTTTTAACCTAAGCCTAGGATAACTAACAAAGAGTTGTCTTCTAAGTTATACAAGAGTTTGAGAATTAAGATTTGGAACACATTGCTATATCTATTGGAGAGAAATATATGATCATCATTACAAAGATTATCTTGAACTCCTTAGCTTTTTACTCAGTTTATTATATGCAATTTATTCAGAATTTATTCATGTTCTTTATTGCTATGTCTGTGTAGTTCACTGTTAGATTTAAGGTTATTCAATGGTAATAATGTATTGCTGGCTTTGTATAACGATAAATATTAATAAAGCAGTAAATAATATCGTACAACCAACTGCTTTATTATTCTATATTATTTACTGCTATTATCAATACTAGATCATTTAACCGCGCTACGCGCGGATATGTATATGATGATTTAGTATAAATTGTATGATGATTTAAATTATTAAACATAAAGAATTGTCATATTTTTATTTTGTTAACATATATTTAAAATATTGGATTATTTAAATATTTTTATGCTAACTTTTATTTATATATCTATTTTTTTTTTTTATGAAATGTATAAGTTGTGTTATAAATATATTGGTATCATATTTTTGTCATCATTGGTAGCGTTTAAAAAATATAAATTGTACCTTTTAAATATTTTATAGATTTGCGGTACAAAGAAAACTGTAGTATATTATTGTAATTAGTTTTAGTAAACCCTTTAAATAACTCATAATTTTTTTAATTTTTAATTTTATTTACAAATACCACAAATGTATGATTGTTCTTTTTACTCTGTACATTTTTATATGCACGAATTTTATTATCTTTTTCAAATGTATATTTGATAGTATAATATTTCTATTTTAAATTTACTATCACGATAATATTTAATGGACTTTATTTTATATTAAGTAGTTTAATTTCTAGATAGTAAAAAAAAAAACTATAATTAATTTTAATTAATTCTAAATAATATTTCAAGAGATATATAATATAAAAATCAAAAGTATTAAATATCTTGTTCTACCTGATGTTATTAACTATATATATATATGTGTGTGTGTGTGTGTGTGTGTGTGTGTGTGTGTGTGTTGTAATGAAATGGATATGATTATATAATGCATGAAATAATAGTTTATGTTTTACAAAAATATATTTTGGTGAACATTTACGATAAAATAAATAATATTTTTATGTTTGTAGTCTTACATAAAATTTTGTAAGAATATCTGAAACTGTTAGAAACATTTGTAAATGTTTTCATAGTTGTTAACTGCCTATAAACAATTTAGTAGGGTTTTTTAATAGTATATCCATTTGTAATATTTTATTTTATTCATAACTGTTAGAAATTGTTAAAGTTTTCTATTCTAATTTGTTAATTAATATCTTATATATTATGTTCTCATCTTTATGAATCTATAGTAACTAATATTCATATATTATATTCTCATCTTTATTAAATTTAACATAGGAACAAATCTTATAATTTTTATTAGTAATTTAGATTGAGAGTATAAGTCACCAGTAGTTTATTTTTGTTAATAACCATAATACTTTTTTATAAAAAGTGTTAACTACAATGATCGTTGGGTTCACCTCATAATGCCTTACTTGATTAGTTTCTATGAGAGTTTGACTTGTAGACGACTTATAAAATATGTGTTAAATCAAATATAATAGGTTTGGTTAAAATTTAGATTAGTAATGAGTAATATTTTTCTAGCATATAACCAAAATTATTAATATTTTTGATGTTTCAAATTTATATAGCTTTAACTGTTTGAAAGTCTTTCATTCTTTAAAATTATTTTTTTTTGTTAATTTCACAATGATTTAATATATATATATATATATATATATATATATATATATATATATATATATATATATATTAAATGAAATTCTTTTAATTTTTTTTCTTTTGTCAATATAATTTATTTGATATCAATTTTTAAGAAACAATCATTTTGTAAATATAATAGTTTTGGTTAAAATTTAGATTAGTAATGAGTAATTATTTTCTTAGCATATAACCAAAATTATTAATATTTTGATGTTTAAAATTTATATAGCTTTAACTGTTTGAAAGTCTTTTATTCTTTAAAATTATTTTTTTCTGTTAATTTTCCAATGATTTAATATATATATATATATATATATATATATATATATATTAATTGAAATTATTTTAATTTTTTTTTCTTTTGTCAATTTAATTTATTTGATATCAATTTTTTAAGAAACAATCATTTTGAAAATCTTTAATATTAGTTATTTTAAATTAAATGTGGACTTAATTTATCATGTAAGATAAAAACACCATATAACAAAAGATTGTGTGATCTACACAAATTTATATAATCTTTTAATTTTGGTTTCATTCAAGCATGTTCACGAATATGCTTATTAGACTGATCAAGAGTGGGTAACAGACTAAGGTGAACTGCAGAGAAGTTTTGGCAAAATAAATTGGATTTGGGTTGTTTTTTAAGTTTTGACAGCCCACATAAATGCCCCGCTCAAATCTATGTTGAACTAATATTTTGATGTTTCAAATTTATATAGCTTTAACTGTTTGAAAGTCTTTCATTCTTCAAAATTATTTTTTGTTAATTTTCCAATGATTTAATATATATATATATATATATATATATATATATATATATATATATATATATTAATTGAAATTGTTTAAATTTTTTCCTTTTGTCAATTTACTTTATTTGATATCAAACTTTTAAGAAACAATCATTTTGAAAATCTTTAATATTAGTTATTTTAAATTAAATGTGGACTTTAATTTGTCATGTAAGACAAAAACACCATATAACAAAAGATTGTGTGATCTACACCATATTTATATAAATTCATTCAAGCATGTTCACGAATATGCTTATTAGACTAATCAAGAGTAGGTAACAAACTAACGGTGAACTGCAGAGAAGTTTTGGCAACATGAATTGGATTTGAGCTGTTTTTAAAAGTTTTGACAGCCCACATAAATGGTCCGCTCAAATCTATGTTAAAAAAGTTGATCTGACGTGTCTATTTAGAAGTCTTTGATTGGTAGATTTTATTTGCTGGTGTGGATAGGCTCAATGGAGCTCATATCCCCCTTTTAGTATTAGTATATTTTTTCTAGCTTAATCTTAATATCTATAGTCTATTATGTGCCACGATCCCTCTGGATTTGATCCTTATGTACAACAATTGAACCTCTTATTTGAGAGACAAAGTTGCTAAAGGGTAATTTGACGATATCACCTATATTCTGCTTTGGTTGAGTTCTTTGAAATAGTTGGTTGTTTCTTTGATGACCAAGACATGATGCTTGAACCCAAGAATGTACAAAATTCTACTATTGATCGCCTTTTAGTGGGGCAACCAGCCCAGGTCACTATCACTTTATGCTCTCAAAGTACAATCGGCTTCATGAGACAAGGTGATCCCTATTGAAGTTTTACCTCAAATGTATTGAAGAATGCGATGGAGATTTTTGAAATCAGACACCATAGGAGAATGCATCCTCTGACATACATGATTGACTGCAAATTGAATGTCATGACGGGTTAAAGTAAGATATTGAAGTTTACCCGCAAGACTCCTTAAATAAATTGGATTGTCGAATGTTCTGACTTGAGAAGGAACTATGTTCAGCTGTAAAGGAAGAGTGTAGCCATCGGTGAAGGAAGAGGCGTAGCCATTGGTGAGAATTTAGTCATACCAGCAACAGCTAACAGATCTTCAGCATATTGTTGTTGTGAAAGAAAATGTCAGAGGTGTAGTACTGAACTTAGATTCCAAGAAAGTAGTGAAGATTTCTTAAATCCTTCATTCGGAACTGCTGATTTAACTCGACCAGCAGCCTTGTCATGGCGTCTGATTTGTTGCCAGTTGTGACCATGTCATCCACATATAAAAGAAGCATGATTACATCTTTGTTTCTACGCTAGATGAATAGAGATGGATCCTTAATACTGCAAAGAAAACCAAATTCCAACAAAAAATACTAAACTTGTTGAACCAAGCACGGAGTAATTGCTTTAATCCATAAAAAGGTTTATGTAATAGACAAACATGATCAGGTTCGGACTTGTCAAAAAGTCCAGATGGTTGTCCCATGTATACAGTTTCAGTGAGATCAACATGCAATAAAGCATTTCAAACATCCATTTGTTTTATCTCCCATTTCATGATAGTAGCGATATGGAGAACAATATACATTGTTGCATAGCGAACTACCAGACTGTATGTTTGGAGATAATTGATGCCTTCTTCTTGTTATTTTGCCTGTCAACAAGCCGAGCTCTCCGCTTTCCCAATGTACCATCAGCATTGATCTTGTTTTTATAAACCAATGCCACTTGAGTACCGCATATCAGGTGTAGCTGGAACAAGAGACCAAGTATTAGTCTCTTCAGAGTTTCCTATTTTTTTCTCCCATTGGACAAGTCAACATCTTTTAGAATTTGAGTAATAGTGCATGGTTCTGGGTATGCAACTCTGTCAGTCAGTAGAATATACATAGGCTTTCGCTTATTAATTCCATCCTTAAGCCGAGCTATAAGATGTCGTAAAGTTGTTGTTGATGTTTACAGCGGAGCAGAAGATAGAATTGTTGTTGGAGAATCATGAGGGACTATTGTTGTGCATGTCCTTAGGAGAGAAAAGGGAGAGATGTCACCAATAGAAGCAGCATCGGAGCCTGGCGTACGCTCAGAACGCTCCCCTTTTTCCCAAGCAGTCACAGCATGTTGTCCAGAGAACTGAGCATTTTGAGACTGTAACGGAACACATACTTGAAGAGGTTCAAAATCTTGATCAGAGAGGAGAGGTGTTGAGTATAGTTGACCCATCGGTATGCTAAATGTTGAAATTTCAGCAGGTGGAGATACATCATATTGTGCTTGATTTTGAGATGGAATAGGCTCTTACGCAGAAAACATAAAACTCTGCTGCCAACTCTAAGTGATGGTGTTCTTGCCAGTGTTTGAAACCTCTAATACAAGCCAACAAGTCAACAAAGGGAAAATGTGTTTCATCAAATAACAAATGACGGTAGATATAGACTTTTCCTATTGGAGGAAATAGACATCGATATCTCTTATATTTGTCATTATATCCCAGAAAATCACAGTGCAAGGATCGTGGATCAAGCTTATTCATAGCATAATTTCGCAATGTTGGAAAATAGGAACATCCAAAAGTTCGTAATGAGGCATATACGTGAGGTTTATTGAAGAGAACTTCATAAGGGCTTCTCTTTCCTTCCAAAACCATTGAAGGAAGAATGTTTCTGAGGAAATTGGCAGTACATAAAGCCTCCACCCAATATTTTTGAGGAAGTTTAGCTTGAGACAGCATGGTAAGACTAAGTTCAGTTATATGTCTATGCTTCCTCTCGGCGATACTGTTTTTCTGTGGTGTGTAGGGGCATGAGACATATTGTTGTATTCCATGACTTCGTACGTGAGATTGAAAAGCTTTACTCATGAACTCACCACCCCCATCACACTGAAAGATACTCATTTTTGTAGACAACATGCTCTCAGCAAGACTCTCAAACATTATAAATGTAGGAAGAAAATCCGACTTGCATTTAAGTGGATGTAACCAACAATATCTGGAATATTTATCTACAAAGACGACATAAAATCCAAAGCCTTGATTAGATAATATAGGGGATGAACCCCATAAATCACAATGAACTCTCTCTCTAAGGGTCTAGATGCAACAAAACGAGAAACACAAAAAAGGTAATCAAGTACTTTTTCCTAGATAGCAGGATTCACATGTCCTTAGAATATGTTTATTAACTGAAATAGACTGAGAAGAAATAAGCTTTGAAGAACTTTTGCATGAGGATGACCCAATCTTCTATGCCATACTTCATCACTTGTTGGAACCTATCGATGGAGTAAAAGGCTTGAAAGTTTAGCTGCTCAAGCAAATATAAACCATTATGCAGCTTTCCGCGGTTTAGGAGTTGCTTTGTTTGCTCGTCTTTTATTCGAACACCAACATAATCAAATTTAACTGAGGATGGATAATCAGAAGTGAGTTTCGAAACAGAGATTAAAGACTTAGCAATCTGAGGACACACTAAAATATTCTAAAGAGAAAGATTACTTGAGGTTGTAGGAATGTCCACTGAGCCAACATGAGTTATTGGTAAGAAATTACTATCACAAAGTAAAACATAATCATTGCCTCGTATGCCTAAGCGTGGGTGAGGTGATGAGGTTAGTTAGTGTCGTGAGTACTAGCTTCAAAATCAGGATACCACTCAATGCTGCTTGGATCATAGATCTCTGTTATTCTCACTGCAGCCATTTCTGTTGGAAGGTCTTCGTCCTGGTAATTGTGATTAAAATTATGCCAATAACGTAAAGCTTGATGAACCATTCTACCGTAAATCCGGCATATAGGCATGTCAAAAGTCAGATGACATAGAGGATCTCCTAGATGAGCAAGCATATGATGAGATCTGTTGATAAAAGCCACGACCACGAGTTGAGAAAGATCCACTTCCAAACCATATGTTTCTTTGACCTCTTTCTCTGGGTTGAACGTTGTTATAACGTTCATTTGTAGTATTGTTGAAAGCCATATGAGGTGTAACATCTGAGCTAGTATCATAGCTCTGTAGTCGATCATCAAAGCTTGTAAGGCGAGAAACAATGTCATCGAGGCTTGGAGAAGGAAAAAAATCCATTGAACCTTCAATACTAGTTTTGATAGGCTCGTATTCCCTACCAAGACAATTTAATGCAGCAAAAATCTTCATAAGTTCAATAAGAGGACTATTAATAGAGGAGAAATAGGTGGTCATTAATTGTTTTTATCTCACGAAGATAAGCAGATATCGTCTTGTCTCGTTTGGAAAATGTCTGAATCTTGCGCTGAAGTTCAAAATGTTGAGAAGAGGAAGGTGATTGAAGTTGTTGGCTAGTATCATCAAGATCTGAATGGAAGTTTTACAATGAAGTACCACACTTTGTATTTCTTCATAAAAGGAACCAAGAAGCCAAAATTATATGACTTGGTCAATTTGGAACAATGTCTAGTAGTCCAGATTAGGAATATGAGTGGAAGAGCCTTCAATAGCAGGGGCGTGAACAAGCATGGTTAACTCTGTCACTGTAAAAATTACAAAAAAAAACTACCTTTCTGAAAACGTCACTTTGAAGCCTTTCTAAATGGACAACGACTCACTGGTTTTTTTTTTTTTTTTTCAACTTAGTTCGTTACAAGCATTAAGCTATGTTTTTATACATAGGGATAAAACCATAATTATAAATGTCAGATGGCAACATCACATTGAATCTAAAGAATCAAGGGTTGCAAAATTGTTCTTTGTCTCGGTCATGAGTGACTTCTTCCCAAGTTCTTCTCTTTCCAAAATGTCCTTTTTTTGCTTCAGATGCTCCTCTGCTCTCGTCAGGTTTCAGAGAGCTAATGTTTGACTATTGGACACTACAACTTGTCTTGAGAGAGTGATTTTTATCATTGGGCTTATGTGTAGTGCAACTGGGCTTCAGCATCTTGAGACCCTTTGGAGGTTTGCCCAAAATCCATGTATTGTCGTTTTGAGCGGTTTTGAATAAGTAAATGGATAAATTCAATAGAGTTATTTGGATTCCTTTAACTGACCCAACCATAACCTAAAGCCAGCTATTACAAACAATGCAGATAAGTTTTATACAAACGTCGAACAAGATGACTTCAATCAAATTCCCTAAACCGAGAAGAATAAAACTTGGTCTGGACAAACTGGTTCTGGTATACCTCATAAGAAGAGCCAAGATAGCAGCATTATTTAAGAAGATGCATCTTCATCAAACATTGGAGTTCTCTCTTCTCTGGATCGGTTGGTATATCACAAAAGTGACATACTTAGACCTGAACCGATGCGAGAAACCGAGTGCTATAACTGATCTTGCGGGATCTCTGTTTTCAATATATAGATGGTTCAAGGAGACATTCTGTGGGGCAGACGCCAATTCTGTACTACCAGTATTGCCTAACAGAGAGTATTGAAGATGTGGTGGTACAGCTGGAGGATCTCTTGTCTCATCTTCAGTTGTGGAATACACATTGTTGTAACTTGAAA
The DNA here is from genome assembly GCA_905132765.1 of Moricandia arvensis. Classification (NCBI taxonomy): domain Eukaryota; kingdom Viridiplantae; phylum Streptophyta; class Magnoliopsida; order Brassicales; family Brassicaceae; genus Moricandia; species Moricandia arvensis. Next base: position 21,831 of record CAJHQP010004345.1, on the reverse strand, counting down.
CCGGTGATACAGGAACTTCAAACCCCTCAACCGTTGTGTCCTCCTTAAATTTGAGAATAAGAAGATGAAAGAATGAAATTTAAGCAGAGGGAGACTAGAAATAACTAAATTTAACTGGCTTACATGATCTTTATCAGGATGTTTCTTGTTCATGTTCGAAAAAAAGATTACCACCTAGTGCATGAAACAAATAAAATCAATAATATAACCGCCATAAAGTAAGTCTCATGAAAACAATGATGCAAACTTTTACTTGTGTGTAAGAATTAGTCTAATTGATCATAACCACAATAAAAAACAAGTTTCTAGAATGATGTCGACCGTTTAAAACTGGGGAGTTTTCACAAAACTCATGAAACTAAGATGTTTGTGATGGAATTTGGAAAGTTACTCCGACTTATTGATGATGTAAAAGTAAAAAGGAGAATCCAAGATTGAGGCCTAAGTCCCGAACCTAGAGAATAAAATTTCCCACAAATCAACAGGAACATAATCAATAAAATGAACTAATAAACAGATACAATCTAATAAAGAACAGAAACACACATAGAAGTCAAACCATTACACAAACTGAAGAAGAATACTACTATGTTTAAATATACATAAAAAGAACACAAAAGCAGAGGGAACAGAACTTCGCGTTTTCTCGAAGATAATTCCTTCAGTTAAACCTTCTCGAAAACCCACCTGCAAAATCATCAGTAACGACCCATTAAATGATAAAACAAGAACATCGACCTCACAGACAACCCTAGAAATCACTGGAGTAAAACTATAGAAATAGCCGTAAAGGATGAAACTGCAATGGGTATGCGAAGTTATTCAATGTTAACAGGAATTTCGTATTAAAACGGGAAGATTTGGGAGAACGACTAAGGAAACGAAAGAGGGAGAGAGGCAGCGAGGAGAGAGACAGTTTACTTTTGATTATACTATTTGCTGAGTGATTTGATTAAAGAAGCGAAATTGCTTTTGTACTCAGATCTTCTGAAGGGTGATGACGAACACAGATTGCGACAAGCATCAGCTTCGGTTGTACCTTTTTTTTTGTCGACGCTTCTGTTGTACTTAATGGCTCAAACTTTACTTTTATTTTTTTTATCAACGTCTCAAACTTTACTATATAATAATCTTATATAATAAAGTAAAGTTTTATCTTTTCATATGGACGAAAAATGATATTTATTATCTAAATAAATTAGACATTATCAAAAAATTTTGTTTAGGCTTTTAAAAACATTTCAGATCCATTATCTTTTTACTTTAGTCTTTCGCACATCAGGCGAGATCTCCGATGACTAAAGTGAACTCCACGCCGAAGAGATTCTTCTAACGGTCATTTTCTTTCCCGTCTCTAGCTAAACGCTTCATTGCAGAATGGCACAACTCTGCGAAGCAGAGTGGGTTTGAATAAGAGCTTTGATTCTCTAAGAGTTTCTTTAGCAGGTACGAGCTTGGTTATGAAGTTTTTCCTAGGCATTTTTTGTACTGCTAAAATAAAGATAGTAACAAAGGACAACAAGTCGAAGTTAATGTTATTTTCAGAGCAAATTTTATTGATTTAATGTCTTCTGGTTATGTAGTAGATATGAGATATGTTAGATTGTCTGTAATTTTTTATGTAGACTATGACAACTATTGGCATTAAAATGAGAGGAGATAAGTGAAGATAATCTTCTCATTTCTATGATGCACATGAGGATCAAGATAATGAGGATCATAATAATGTTTGTCTTACAGTGGAGTAAGCTCTCTTCTAGCTCAGACTTCCTTGGAGAGTCTTAAACAATTAATTTATTATTTTGGACTCGGTAAAGAATGAGAGATTTTGGATAGAATACTCTCAAGGTAAGGAGACACTCACTTCAGATGTATGATTGTTTTTTATATACTGAATTTGGTGGTGTGTTTTATGTGCATAGGCTGGAAGTACACATAGGAGGATGAAAAGATTTTTATAATACAAATATTGAATGTTGTTGCATTTTGTCATCACCAAAGTGTTGTCCACCGAGAACTCAAACCTGAAGTGATTATAAGACTTTTTAAGACGGTAGACACTTGGTAAAAATGCAACCAAATTAAAAAAAAAGCTTAAAGCTTCATAGAATGCTAATTCAAATTTATTCTTCCTACATATCTATATAAAAATGTGTCCTCCACTTTACTTCACGTTTCTCTTTTAGTTTGCTTCAGATTCAGAGTCAAAGAAAGGGAGTGTCAACATTTAGCTCTGGAAGACCAGGTGATTGTGGTCGAGTGGTAAGGAGACGGGACTGGGACGCCAACACGTTTCAGGTTCGATCCACCTGCTGCGCGAAACTAAGTCACAATTATCCTGGTCACCTTACACGGATATGGGCACATGCTTTAGGGCCCATTTGAATACCCGGAGAGAGGGTCTATCCGTGGGCTGCACCTCCCCTTGGGGATTAGTCTGGGCCTCTCCATGGGCCTGGGATACCCCCAGGTTAATCAAAAAAGAAGCAGTCATAGAAATCTGAAAAAGAAAAATTTAGCATTGAAGCCTTATGTCTTTTATTTTTTAAAATCAAAAAGCTTAAAGCCTTATCAATGGGTAAAGATCGAAGCAATATGATGCAGGTTGGTATTTCTAACGAAGACATGGTTTTGGACAGATTAGTCTAGCTTAGATATGAAGTTTAGAAGTTAGCTAATTACGTAAGAATATGTATATATAGCAATGTCACTCTACACCAGTATGTTTTTTGACATTTAAAATTATAGTTTTTGCATATTGTTAATAGTTACAGTCTTTCAGTAATCGCAGGTCCGGATATTGGAAGTCTTGAAACTCAAGTGTAGTATTTGCGCTCATTATTTTTTTCACCATAAAAAAATGTTGTCGGTGTTAAGATATAAAACATGAACAGATTGTCTATTAGAAATGTGTTAGAAACCTTCTTGACACCAAGCTTATTGTTTTTTACTTTTAATACTTTATACTCGATGCAATTTAATTTTGCTGCAGTCCCAGAATGGGCGTTATGGCAAAGAACAAGAAGAAAACCAATACTTCGTTGAAATTATATGTTAGCTTTGAATAAAAGATGCTTCCAGGAACTGGAGAGTGGTTGGAACATAAGGACAAAATAAGCTACTCTTGAAAAGTCATTGACCAATGTAACTTGAGATTACATTTCATCTTAGTCCTGATAAACGCAAAGACGTCGCATATTTTGTTAGATTACATTTGAGGAAGTCTCCAAGTTAGCTATATATACACGAACCGAAGATGAGAATATATTAACCAGTGAAGTGTTTTCCCTATCTTTTTCTAATGTGGAAGATTTTTTTTCTCAACAAATAATAAGAATCCTTAATAATATTATAAGAATTTATTATTATTATTACTATTATTAGAACATAATGAATAGTGGACAACATACATGCATATGTTAGATATATCATAATTTGGTCACATATCTCAATGTAGCCTAAAAACACACTAAACTGGAAATAGCTGCAAATTATATACTAAAGAACAAAACATCTAAATGCAAATCTAACGAACAAATAAAAATTCCTTACAAAAAAAAATATAACTCAAACAATAAAATACATCACATTCATTGGTTTTATACATAGGTTCTTAGCTGATACATGTTTTATTATTTTATATGCGGTTTGTTAGATTATGTTTAAATTCAGCTATTACAAATATAAGGCCACGAATTGATAAATGGTTGATAGGATATTACAAAATAATTCTTGTTAGCTAGTACCTGATTTGTTATTTGAAAGTTCGATAAACATATGATTTGTAAGTTGATACATTGTTTGATGACTAGTTTGTTACTTGATACATAATTTGTTACTTGATACATGATGTACTATCTGATACATGATTTGTTAGCTAATACATAATTTGTTAATTGATACATGGTTTGCTACGTAAGAATATCTACAACTAGTAATAAAATGGCATAAGATACACCAAACCTAACAATGCTATATTGTACTATATATGTGTTTGTCTACCTAACAATTGAATCATTTTCTCAAAAAAGTTCTTGAACCATGGAGAATGCATCTCAGATCCTCCATTGTGGTGGTTATGGTCATGAAATCTTCGACCGGGATATGTTTTGGTAGCTGCTACGAAATAGTTGTTAGATGATACAAGTTTTGTTAAAGGCTACTAAATATGTTTCAAATTAGGTTACATTATAGTTTTTGTTAACCGATACATGTTTTATTAACTACAGTAACATGGTTACAAAGTGGTGACTGTAAGATGTTGTAACACCCATCTCATCCTCACTTGAAACCGGCGTGTTATCAATCAGTAATTTATATCTCAAAATCTGTAAAAAGACTGAAAGTTGACTTTCACATTAATAAAACAATAAATCCATAACTCCATAAACTGAAATAATTAATAATCGTAAAAAATTGCAAAAAATAGTCTGAAAATAAAAGAAGTAGAAAACGCCTAAAACGCCATTTGTTTGATCAGTATCCTACTCGCCAGTCTCACCTGCAAAGGAGAAAAAGGAGGAGTGAGTAACATGGGAGTCACTCAATGAGGTATGACATGCTAAACCCAAATTCCATGGACCCGGACATAGCACTTCGAATAAAATTAATTTAATCCTAACATGTAACAACCACGACGCCTAAAGTTCCCAAAGAATAAATAAGGGTCCTATGCGAGGTGCACACTCACTCACCCCCACTTCGGGCTAACAACTCTGGGATAAGGGCCCAGGTACACTTCCACCAAGATGATTTATCGACCTCACGAGGCTACAGCTCAACAAGTCGACTAGGCTGGCTGCAACCCCCCACACAACAAATTTTGGCATACAGATATACCTCTCTGTACCTGGCTAAAAAAATCCAAACTCATCCCTAGTCCAACTATAATTATAAATCAAATTAAATCATACAAGCAAGAAATGTTGAATCATATCTGACATCATATTTCCGGTTTAAACAAAGAACCTAAATAACTATCAGAGAAACTCCAAACATACATCAGACCGACTCCATTCACGAAGACGGAACATATTAGAACTAAATTATATTTATTTGAAGTGCTAAGTCATGTACGATAAATTATGAGAATAGCCGTCACCTTTGCCACTGGTTGGAATAAACAACGAAAGATGCAACGAACTACAATACGAGAATTAAAAGTTACGATTTCAGGTTTCCTAAAATAAATCTTCCATATATGGAAACTTTCCTAATTAAGAACCTTCCCAAAATAGAACTAGGGTTTCCTAAATAGAAAAAAAAACTAAATCTTGGATTTTCACAATCGAGCAGATTTGACATCCGATATTAAAACGTTTATAAATTTCAAATCGTACCTCAGTTTAATAATCGGGGAAAATATGGAAATATGAGATCGAGATCTCTCCAATGATATCTTACACGTTTTTTTGGTTAGTTCTGGATCAACGCGAAAACGCTAAGAAACAGCCATAACTCTTAGAGAGAAATTTCAAATGATGATCCACTCTCTTCTATATCTAGATCCATGAATGAAGAATATACACTGAAATTTTGGCGTAGAAATTTTATGTTTGTTCAATCTTTCTCCGATTCTCCAAAAATGTAAACTTTATTATGTCTTATTCTGTTTTTCTGGTGAATGTAATTTCTCCTCCTTTGTGGTGGTTATTGATTGCTTTCTGGTGAGATTCCAGTAGGGCTTCTCCTTTCCAAAAGTATAAGTCAGTCTCCACAAAGAAATCACTCTTTAAATAGAAAAAATAGGGTTTTTTCTGAAGATATATTGGGCATTTATTAGGCCGAGGTAAATGGGTCGTTACAATTCTCTCTCACTAATCGGGAATTTTCCCTCGAATTCAAGTGATGGGCAGACTATCTAACACCGTTCTAGCAAAAGAAACTTTGATAATTAATCCTCAGCTAAGTCTCAGACTCTTATACCTCCTGCTGGATCCGTCACTTCCCAACAAACTTTGACCAATATAACCATCACACCCTGAAAATCTTCTCTATGTTACGACGCGTTCCTTTCCCATAATACAATACTCGTTCTGATAAATCTCTTCTATTATTGATCTTCTAGTTAATTTTCGCTTGGCCATCCATGATGGAATTAAACAATATAGCTTGAAAAACATGAGATATTGGTTTCAACTTAGAAATGAAGGAATCCTTTATGGCTGGCGGAGGTCAAATCTACTTAATCTTTGGCTCAAACACAACATGAAAGGTCAACACATAATCGATCGTAGACTCACAAACTGTGCAAAGATCCCATGTCAGATACATTGCAAGCTACCCCACCCCTAATAGAATTGATACTACACGAGTTTTCTAAGTATGAATGAATCACAAAAGACACAAAACACACACACGCAAACACGTAAGATAATTGATATGTACCATCTATCAGCTGAACTCTCGGGTAGTCTCCTATAGTAACCACTATGCTAAGGTGGTGGCTGTAGTGCTGCTTGTCTCCTTCTTGGAGAATCGGTGAAAAATTTACCAGCCTGGTCACAATTGTAACAATTCTTGGATGCCGCTGTTGGTTCTATGGTGCTTCGATCTGGTTATCTGTTCCCGTGTCAACTCCCTTTCCCCGATAATATTTTGCGATATGGACTAATCATCCACATGAGCAGCATCTGAGGCACTCCCCAAAATGGTGACGATGATAACAAGCACAACTCGGTTCCTCTCGCTGGTCCCATGTCTGCTTCTGAGATTCTGAAGTGTTTTCTAGACTTTGGTTGTGTTGCTTTGACAATTTCTGCTCCTCCTCCAGACCTGCCTCCTGCCCATTAAGAGAAATATCCCATTAGTGCTGCTCTTTCCTGTTCAGCAGATTTTCCAACAAATCCACCTGTGGTAGGTGATGACACGACATCTGTTACGAATATCTACTCGCATCCCAAAAACTTCCTTATCAGATCTTCCTCCGATATCCCACCTCCCGCGAATCTGTGAAGTCGGCTGACCTCGAACTTATACTCCCTGATGATCATTGTACCCTGACTTACATGCTCAAAATAACTTTCTTTCTGTCCATAGCTTCTTTTGGAAAGTACTTTATGTCGAATTTCCTGATAAAATCCGCAAAGGTAAGTCTGTCAGCCCCACGGTGGCTTAGTCGTACTCCTTCCCACCACACTAGCGCATCTCCTCATAGGTACTGCATAGCCAATCTAAGCGAAAACTCTGGTGGTCAATCAATAATCTCCAACTTCCGTTCGAGATATAGCTTAAAATCATGTGCAGCTGTAGCATCCAGTGTTCCTCCAAAATGCTCCATATCCATGTTCTTCATCTGTTCCATCAATCTGAAAAACCTCTCACCATAAACCGGTTGACCTGTGGTGGTAGAGCTTGAAAACCATGAGGAAACTGCTGAGATGGAACCTGATGCAATGGAACCTGCTGATCAGTTGCCTGTTGAACATGGGCCTGCTAAATGGGGGTCTGCTGAGCATAAGCAAAATGACGAGCAACCTCCTCAGCTGCAACCTGAGAAGGTTCCTGCGCAGCTACCCGAGCCACCTCCTGAGTAAACTGCTGAATGGCAGCATGAGCAGCTTGCATAGCTGCCTCCTGAACCATACATCTGAGCGCATCATGATAACCATGTGGGGCTGCTGGCGGCACACTATTTGTCTGAACTCCCCCAGCAGGAGCCTGCTTATCCACAACTTCACGATGCATCAGTTCTTACTGTAAAACTGACAGTGCGAGTACGCTTAACTTCTCTCTTTGAGGCATCTGAAAAAAACGAGACGGTTATCCTTTATTGAACTAGAGTACTAACGATTAATAGAACATGAACAGATAGAAAAACCATTTTAAAGTTTTGAAACCGTTACAACTTCAAAATCATTAAACACCGACCGGCGTCCCGGGTAAGGGTAGAGAGACAAACCCTCTCTGATACCGAAATGTAACACCCCATCTCATCCTCACTAGAGACTGGCATGTTACCAATCAAAAATCAATATCTCAAAATCCGTAAAAAGGCTAAAAGTCAAATTTCATATTAATAAAACAATAAATCCATAAACTGAAATAACTGAATAACCGTCAAAAATCGTAAAACAATAGTAAAAGAAGTAGAAAACGCCTAAAAACACCATATGTCCGATCAATATCCTACTCGCCAGTCTCACCTAAAAAGGAGAAGAAGGAGGGGGAGTAATAGGGGAATCACTCATTGAGGTATTGGATGCTAAGCCCGAAGTCCATGGACCCGGACATAGCACCCCGAATAAAAATAATTTAGACCTAACATGTAGCAACCACGCACCTAAAGTGCCCAAAAAATAAACAAGGCTCCTATGTGAGGTGCACACTCGCTCACGCCCACTCCCAGGCTAACAACTAAGGGATAAGTGCTCAGGTACACCACCACTGGGAGGATTTATCGACCTCACGAGGCTACGTCTCAACAGGTCGACTGGGCTGGCCGCAACCCCCCCACACAACAAAAATCCGGCATCAGATATTACCTCTCTATCTGCAGACCTACTACCTCAATCACACTTCTCTAGACCTGACACACTCTTGTGGGAATCGAAATCCACACCTTCAATTTCCGTAAACTTAGGAATTCGGAAACCCTAACTTTACCAGGAGATCCTGGATAATCTGCTTTAAACTAAACGCCATGCAACCAAACAAACTTGAGAAAAAACTGACGATAAAAATATAATAAGAAAATTTCGAAAAGAAAGAGAGCAAAGAGGTTCTTATTGCATAATTGCATAGGAGATTTGGAGAAGAAGGTAATGAGCCTTGGCTACAAAAGCTGTCGCGAGATCCTTAGTTCTAGCAACCTGACTATGGAAACCTAATCGAAACACTGCTCGATAACAAAACGAAAGTAAATGCCTATTGCTCTAAGTTTGCAGTGAATGCTAATAAAGTCCTCCTATAGTCTCTAGTCTTGTCTTCTCTTATATACTCCTCTTCAAGGCGGTTTGGTGTTTTCCTTTTCTTCCCCTGGTCGAGTTTATCACTTCGAGAATATTCCCTTTTTATCTTTGATGTGGGGTTTTATTTCACTTTCTCACTTTCAAATTAACCCTATATTCCCACTTACTCTCTCAATTAAGAGGTTCAGTATAGTACCTAGGGATCAAATCCACAAAGACTCTAGGATTGTACAATAGACTTATTGTTTTCAAATTAAAGCTAGATGAATAATAACAATAACAATAAAAGCGATCTTGTAAGATTGATTTTGTTTGGTGAAGATTAATTTAGAAGATTAGACTTAGGGGAAATTTTCAAGTAGATTTTAATAATGCATATTAATAGATTGCTAGGGTTTTATTAAGTATCGTTCTAAATTTAAACCTTAGGTTAAGGAGATCACTCTGGCGCATCTCGGCTGAGCGACGATCGATAGCAATACGATCGCGTCAATTTATGCTCATTCTAAGCAGTACTGATTTCGTGGTTTAATAGATTCTCTAAACTTATATTTCAACTCTCATTTGTTACTAGTTATTTAGATTGTTTAAGATAGATTCCAGGTTATAACCAAGCTCTCGCTTGCGCTATAGAACCCTAATTTCTAAGGTTAAGGTGATCAATTCCAACTTAGCATTAAGAGAACTACTCATACATAGAAATAAAGAACATCATTAAATTATGAATAAATTGCATAGAATAGAATGACTAAAAGATAGGGAGTTCAAGATCTTCTCTGTAATGATGATAAGATCTTTCTCTCCAATATATGTAGCAATGTTTTCCAACTCTAAAACTCTTGTGTAACTTTGCGGCTACCTAGTTCTGAATAATACAGCTTAGGGTTTAGAAAAGATAGAAACCCTAATAAATAGTCTAAATTTTGGCCGGGACTTGTCTTGCTATTAATGAGACTTCTAGGTAAAACTTGGTAGTTTCTCTATCTTTCTGGCGACTTCATCGTCGATTGACACACAGTGTGTGACGTCGCTCGTTGGTCGATTCCTAATATGGGTCCGACTCTTGGTTTTTACTGGGCAATCCTAATTGCTCCAAAATATTCCAAAAGCTCCAATTGCTTCCAATAAGTACCTAGACATGTAAATACTTTAAAACAATTCCAAATGAATATAAAAGACTCTAAATAAACTATATATATCATAGGTAAAATAGGTAAAATCCATAGTATATCAAATCCCCTAGACTTAACCTTTTGCTTGTTCTCAAACAAACAAAGCCTGTGCGAGAAGTTTTGAAAAACGAAGACTCACATACAGTCTAAGTATAACCGCCACCTTACTTCCTTGCAGCCACATCCTATCAAGTTAATCAAAAAGAAACTTTATATATCCTATCCTAGTATAGCAACCAAATCCATTCTACCCAAAACTTAGCAAATACTAGTCTGACTCGCCCCTATACTAATTTCATTTCTTTGCATAAAATAAAAGTGAAGGTTACCTTGGGAGTATCGATCAAAGGATACATGGACTCTTACCTCTGCAAGTATCTAAACACACATGTATTCTTCTCTGATTCCTTTCCTCTCTCTCTCTTCTCACTTTTTCTCAGTCAATGTCTCCCTTCTTTTGAGGGTATCATTTTTTTATTTGACTGAGATGTTTGGATAGGCTTCCATGAATCAAGCCCTAATGGTTTTTGCTATTAGAACTTGTTCCCTTCTTTTTGACCTTTTTATCTGTTTCTAGGATCATATGAATCAAGCTTTAATGGTTGTAGCCACCAAATCCAGTTCGATTCCTTTTTTAATCTGAAAGGGAAAGAGAGGGGAAGTAGAAGCACACATACTTTTACCTTCCAGACTTGCAGAAGTTATCCGATCCAGTATATACAAAATCCCAAAAAAAGCAAATAATGTCAAGATTAGTGTTGAAAATCAGGTTTGGTCCTTCAAACTGTCTAACCAAGTGTGATATAGTGGCAGGATGATCCACTTTGGTATCTCTAGTAATCTCTGCAAACAAGCTTCTAAGAATGGTGCTTATAGCATGGTTAGTCAATAGTAAATCTTGATCATAGTCTTCTTCTAGACTCAATTTTTTTTTTTTTGAAAAATTTATATAAATATAGTAAATAAAACTAAAACAAATCAAATAGCATCATCGAACCTCTACCAGACTTAAATTACACTGTCCCTAGTGTAATCCGCCTCGAGATCCATCGATCGATATCAACAAGGTGGCGTCGATCGATTGTAGGATGTCAGACTGAATCGAGTGTGTATATTCTTCATTCCGATCATCTCTCTTTAGGTTAGCTCTGTTAGACACTCAAACACAAGGTGAAAATAAGATCAAACAATAATAAATAAATAAGTATTCGAAAATAGAAATGCAACAAAATAAATAACATAAGCATAAGTCTGAAAGGGAGATGAGGTAAAGAGAAAGGAGTATCGAAAAGACTACTCCTCGTCAGATGTATCCTGGTCCTGCTGCTGCTTCTGTGGTGCTGGTGCTGGACGTCCGAAACACTGGCATTGTGACATGGTCTCTACCCTGGCCCATATCACTCGAAGCGCGTCCACCACGGACTCGCTGTAAAGCACCATGGTCTGTATGCGGATCTCTGGAAATAACATGGAAGGCTGGAAGAGGTGGAGGCGGCTGTGCTGGCTCGTCCGCTCTCTCTTCTGCGACCGGGTGTGCTGGGCAAGAGGCCTCCTCTGCGTCGTACTCTGAGGGGTGCGGTGTGGATGTGGTGCTCAGCTGGGTGGAATGCGAGGCGCTGTAGATCGTCAGAGAAGTTTGTCACCTCTCGCAATGGTAGTGCTATAATCCTCGGTCCCTCGTCATCAACAAAGGACCAAAAGCATCCCTCCTTCAACCACTGGGTCATCGTCAGGTTACCCTCATCCATGAAGCGCAATCCTCACTCCATCAAAGCTCCCTCGAGGCTGATGCCAAGAAAGTTGAAGATGGGTGTCAGGAGGATCCTTATCGTCTCTCTCTTTGTCCCAAAACCCTTGAAGGGTTTTTCCATCATGTTCACCAGATGCTTCGCAAATATAGCTCCTATGTTCACCTGCTGATCGGTCGCTGGTGGAACAAAGAGCTCGTCATCGAATCCAACTAATTCCCAGACGGAATAGTATAGTAGTGTCAGCTCCTGAACCCGAACCTTGTTGGATTCCATATTGCACAACAGGGTGTTCGCAAGGACATTCAGGAAACAGCGCAGGGTGGGGTGACGGACGTCCATCTGAGTGGCTGAGCTAGAGTCAAAGTGGCTTGTCCCGATGAGGCCCTATAAGGTTGGCAGACCAGGAAAAGGAGCAACTGCACAAGCGCTGGTACCGATGTCGAAGCCATAGATCTCACATAGCTGTGGGATGGGAATCCTGTACCAGATGCCTCTGATGAAGAAGGTAAGGGTGGCCTCATGTGCCACCATCGCCCTGAAGCTCATGTAGAGAACCTGAGCTGTGGAGATGCACTGCCTCACCAGGTCGGGGGTATAGAGGGTATGGCTTAGTAGCCATGGTGCCTAATCCAAGCTCCTGCACCATCTGTCTGAAGTCAGTGAGGAGCCCCAATTTCTTCAAGGTTTGCTTGTCAACAAACTGGTTGGCTCGATGGTGACGCCCTGCCAGGCGTTGTAATAAAGGCTATCGAAGTCGTCCCAATCCTCGCTCAGGGGACGGTGTGTGCATTCCCTCGACGCCACAACTTTTCAAGGGTGGGATATTCCTCAAAAGTCACAAGTAAAGCCTCCTCTGCCTTGGGCGAAGGGTCTCGGCATGGAGGACCTCGTGGTGGAGTGCTGGGACCACCAACCTTGTAACGTGCCTTAGTTATCCTCTCGTCATCTGCATATAATGAAACAAAGCACAAATCAGAATTGATGTTGAAGTGAAAGGAGCAGCCGGCGATCGATGGTATCACATGGTCATCGATCGACAGGACATAATGGCTGTCGATAGATGTCTACTCATGGGCATCGAACGATGCTGTGTCGCGGATCATTTTTTCACAAGATCAACAATAATTAACTCAAATCGTGCAAATCATGTGTAAAAATAACGGATAGTCCCAAATATAGTACTCAAACACCCTAAATCGTTCTACATTCCTAGTAAAACTACCAAAAATTGATTTTTCTTCAAACCCTAAAAAGTTCCCTAAACTAAGAGATTTGGAGAACATACCTTGAGATCGATTTATTTAAAGAGTTGAACAGGTAGATAGGACCGTGTGGATTAGGCTCAAAAGCGAGCAAAATCGGCCAAAACTTTGGAGAGAAATCGGGTGGTAGAACTCGTGTGTGTTTTTGGCGGTTTGAAGAAAGGTGATTATGAATCGGTGTCTTGTGAGTTAACCTACTCGACACACTACTGTCAATCGACGGTCCTATATGGACATCGATCGATGGTTTGGTCGGTGACTCCCTATTCAGTTTAGATTTTTGTAATTGCATAAATAATAGATAATTATTAAATATTTGTTAATTCTTAAAACATTATTGCTAATAATAAATTTTTCTTTTTTGTTTATATTTTATTGTTATTATTATTATTATTAATTAATAACATATATATATATATATATATATATATATATATATATATATATATATATATATATATAAACTAGTGGCTGCCTCCCACTCAGCGCTTGTTTAAAATCGTTAGCTTGACGGAAAAAAGGGTATGCGGAATTTCAGCTCTAGTCCCAATAGTGTTTCATTCGCTTGCCCATTCACCATGAAATCTTCTCCTTTAGGATTAAACAGGACAACTGTCCCGTGAGGCGTAACTTCTTTGATGGTGAAGGGTCTGGAACCAACGAAAACGTAATTTTCCAGGGAAATAGAGTAAGTCGAGAGCTGTACAGGAGTACTTGATCGTTCGGTTAGAATTGACGTGAAATAATTTTCTTGTCATGATAGGCTTTCGTTCTCTCCTTGTACAATTTTGAGTTCGCGTAAGCGCGATATCGGATTTCGTCGAGCTCATTTAGCTGAACTAATCTCTTTCCTGCTGCGGGATTTAGCATTGAAATTTATCTTTTTATGGCCCATTCGGCTTTATGCGCTAGCTCTACAGGGAGATGGAAAAATGTTCCTTAAATTAAGTGGAATGGGGTAGTTTGTTTTATGATATCCTTTGAAGAGTTCAGGTTCTACTTCGGCGACAAGATAGTTTACTATATCTGCGTACCAAGGTCTATCGGTGGTGTTCAGTGAACACACCCCGACTTAAACTTCTGCCTCCAGGAGAATCATCATTTGTGGTTGAAAGATTACAACTGACGTTGATATCGATTTGAATGATTATTTCATTGTCCTTCTCGAAGGCATCGTCATTCGACGGTATATCAGTAACATTGATCGATGTTTTAAGGATGTAGTCATTCGATGGGCTTATCATAGTGTCAATCGATTTCATTTCATGTAACGAACTAATTATGCCGACGATAGTTGATTCTGCTAAGTAGACATTTTCTGTGGGTAAGAAATCATCTATAGGGATGTCGTCATCTACTCTTATTCATGACAAGTGATCTGCGACTCCGTTTTCTACTCCTTTCTTGTCTTCTACTTCTATATCAAATTCTTGGAGAAGTAGAATCCACCGTAAAAGCCTCGGCTTAGCGTCCTTGTTGTTCATTAAATATTTTAATGCTGCGTGGTCAGTATGAACAACTACTTTTGAACCGACTAGATAGGAAATTTTTTTTTCAAAGGCGAATACTACAGATAGTAACTCTTTTTACGTCGTCGCATAGTTGCGTTGCGCATCATCGAGGGTCCTACTAGCGTAGTATATAGCGTGTAACTTTTTGTCCTTTTTCTTCCCAAGCACAGCGCCTACAGCAAATTCGCTGGCGTCACACATAGTCTAAAAGGTAAATTCCAATCCGGTGCTTGGACAATAGAGGCAGAAACGAGTGCTGACTTGATTGCTTTAAAGGCTTCAAAACATTCAGGTGTAAAATCGAATTTCTCTTGTTTGGTACAGAAGTGCAGTAAGGGGTCTAGCAATTTTGCTAAAATCTTTTATGAATCTCCTATAGAATCCAACATGTCCTAGAAACTTCTAACGTCATTGACATTAGTGGGTGGCGGCAGTCCAGTCATTATGACAATATTTGCCCTGTCCACCTCAATTCCGGCTGATGAGACCTGTGTCCCAAGACAATTCCGCTGTTAACCATGAAATGGCATTTTCCCAGTTAAAAACCAGATTTTTCTCTGTGCAATGAGCTAATACCTTACACAGGTTATCGAGATATGTCTTCAATTTGGCCAAATATACCGAGAAATCGTCCATGAAAACCTCCATGAAGTTTTCGATCATATCGGTAAATATCGACATCATGCATCTTTGGAAGGTCGCAGGGGCGTTACAGAGTCCCGAATGGCTTCCTGCGATATGCGAACGTTCCATAGGGACATGTAAAGGTGGTGTTTTCTTGGTCGTCCTGATGTACGGGGATCTTGAAGAATCCAGAATAACCCATGAAGAAAACAATAGTATTTGTGGCTCGCGAGGTCTTCTAACATCTGATCGATAAAGGGGAAAGGGAAATGATCTTTTCGTGTGGCAGAATTTAGTTTCCTGTAATCAAATACACATTCTATGTCTGCTGAAAGTTATAGTAGGGATCAATTCATCTTTATCATTATTTACCAAGGTAATTCCTCCTTTCTTTGGGACAACATGAACCGGGGCTGACCCAGTTGCTCTCTGAGATCGGATAAATGACACCTGCTTCTAGGAGTTTCATGATTTCCTTTTTTACTACTTCCTTCAGGTTAGGGTTCAGTCTCCTCTGAAGTTCGATGGATGATTTTGATTCATCATCAAGGTGTATCTTATGCATACATAAATCAGGAGAATTTCCCGGTATGTCATCTAGCGAATATCCGAGAGCTTTGCGGTGCTTTCACAGTTTATTCAGCTATAGTGTTTGCTCTCTGCTACTCAAGTCGGCATTTATGACGACAAAATAGGAGTTGTCGTAAAGAAAACCATATTCAAGGCCAGTTGGAAGTGGTTGTAAGTTCGATTTTAGGTGCTTTAGCTTTGCTCCAGTCGTCGGTTGCAATATGCTGTCGATCGATGGGTACGCCGCGGTGTCGATCGACAGTGGTCGACAGATCGAGATCTTCGATGTCGTTATTGAAAATTACTTATTTGGCGTCCATTAACCTTGTATACTCTCTAGTGTGATCTTCTAACGTAGGGATGTCGCCTTAGGGGATTTGCTTGCTTTCTCTAAAGGTTCATTCGAGCAAATACCTATGAATGATTATTCTACTAGATCAGAAAGATGATCGATATGGTAGGTTTGATCGTCAATCAAAGGTTGTTTTATTATCTTTTCCATGTCAAAAACCATCGGTATCTTCCCGATTTTGAGGCATATACGTCCTCCTCTGACATAATGGTCGCTCCGACGGTGGCCAGGAAAGGTCTTCTTAAGATAATCGGATTTCAAGGTTTCCGCTCATATTTAAGCACGATAAAAATCTGAAGGTATATTGCAGTTTTAATGCGTACGGGTACGTTCTCAAAGTATACCCTCTGGGATTCTAGTGGATCTGTCAGCTAAAATTAGAGTGATCCTGCTAGGTTGAAATTGTGTTAGCTAAGAGTGACTGCAACGGAGTAAGGCATCATGTTTACACTAGAGCCTAAATCGCAGAGGGATTTTTGAAATCTCGCATCGCTAATAGTGCAATCTAAAATGAAACTACCGGGATCAGGGAGTTTAACTGGAGTTTTTCCTCTAATGATTTCACTCACCTCTTCGGATACATCATCACGTAGTGTTCTGATTCATGGAACCTTGCGATGCTGCATCTTTCACGTATTGCTTAATGGCAGACGAGATGTGAATGGCATCGCTTAGTGCATCTAAATGTTTATTTTGTCAAACGCTTTCTTGCATATTTGTTTTTCTAGCTTCTTCTTCTTATGCTTAGCGTTTTTCGGAGAAAGGGAGCGTTGGCATGGTAGATTTTTTGTCCTAACCGGTTCGGTTGGTTCTGGGTCAGGGCGTCAATTGATTCTATGATCCAAGCGTTGATCGATTATAGACTCAGCGCGTCGATGTGATGTCCGGTAAGGGTGCTCGAACGACGTCTCCTACGTCTGTGCATTTTCTCTTAGGTTCACAATTAAACTCCTCAAGATCGTCATTTTGTTTCTAGTAAATCGGTTCATGGAGGATATCGGGTTTCTTCTCGTACATTTCGAGCAGGATGGGATGCAATTTTCATTTTCATTTTATTCATTACGATTTTCTCGAATTCATCGATGGTGATACTCTCTTTAACACCAGGGGTTAGTTGTCGACCGCTTCATAAAGATACGACATTTGCAGTGGTTTCTGGTTAGCGTCCGTTTTACCAGGTAAAAAATCGCCTCTCTCCTGATGGACATAGCGTTGCTCGCCACTTGGTTTTCGTATCTCTTAATGTGTTCGCTTAGAGTTTCAAAATTTTCTGTCATTTCTGAGTATATAAGATCTAACTTCTTATTGAGGTCAGCGGCTATTTTTACGGTTTTCCTGTGAAGACTTGTTCATTTTTGACTCGAACTGCTTTCGAATCTGTTCACATTGGTGTCACAGTTGCTTGTGAAATTTCCAGCGTCTTCCCTAAATCGTTGATCGTGCCGGTTCATCACCATCAGAGAATAAACTTGTTTTTCGAAGTTGGAAGGGGCAGCGTTGCTCTCACATAATATCGAGATAAGTTATTTTCGTCCAGAAGGCTGCAACTGATGCCGAAGAGTCTCTAACTCGATCGAGTGCTCTTCCTCTGTGAACAACGGTGGTTCTTTCCTTTCGGTGTCTATTTTTCGAAGCTCAACCTAAAGGCTAACTTTTCTATTAGCCTTTTAGCGCTTGTAGGGCTTTTGTTGCCGAAAGTTCCGTGCTGGCATGTATCAAGGATGGTTTTATAGTCTATTTTTAGTCCTCATAGATAGTATTGATGAGTTGGGGTTCTGAGAATCCATGGTGCGGTCACAAAAGTTGGTAGCTCTTAAACCTAGTCTAGGGTTTCTAAAAGATTCACGACTACTGGATATTCTCTTCTTGCTTCCCAGGTATCTCTCCTTGTTGGGGTCAAAATTGGTCACGACAGAATCAACTCGGAAACCTACCGGGGGAATGCGTTTATTGAGGGTAAAAATGATATTCTGAAAATCAGCATCTAGAAATCGTGTTTCCATACGAGTACAGTCTCGGAAATCGACTTAACGAAAGTCTCTGGGCCAAAACTAAAAAAAAGAACACGAATCGACCAACAACGCCATACGGGCGAGTTGGTGGAACAGATCGACCAACTCACCGTTATGGCGAGTTGGACAATGCCAACTCGCCATACGAGCGAGTTGGACGGAACAGACCAACTACTCTCCCGTATGGAGAGTTGACAGTCCAACTCGCCATATGGGTGAGTGGATGCAAGACACGACCGACTCGCCATACGGGTGAGTTGGATGGAACAGACCAACCCAACTCGCCCGTATGGCGAGTTGAGGCAAGGCCAACTCACCATACGGGCGAGTTGGTATGCACGACACAGCCAACTAGCTCATATGGCGTGTTGGACAAAGCCAACTCGCAAACGGGCGATTAGATGACATAAGCAATCAGACTCGCTCATTCGGTAAGTCAAATCAAATCAACTCCACTTTCATCTCGCCTCGTTAAGCTCCCTCTTTCGATACTTGATCGACTTACCTTACCAAAAGAATTCGTTTTCTCGAGAAAGATCGGGTCGATCGTAAGAGATGATAACGGTTAACTAAACACCTAGAGTCAAACATCCCATAAGAAATTGTGGAAACGCCTAAGTCAGAAAACGGCCTGACGAGGTCTAAAGCTCGGCTAAAGGCCACTCGCGATTTTATCGAAATCAAGCCAAACTTTTGTTGACAATTGATATTTTATTTTGCACGAAAGATAAATGTTAAGTTCGAAGGCTTAAATGTCAATATCGAAGGATAAATGTTAAGTTTGCGAAGATAATCAAGAAGATCGAGGAAAAAAGGAGATATTTCCGCGAGCAATACGTTCGACTAAGGGTAGAATGGAAAAGAGCAAAGCGCTTCTAGAGGAGTATATAAGGACAACAAGGGTGAAAAATGCAGAGGACACACGAAAATCTCCACCCATAGCAAATATAGCTTAAGCACTTAGAGGAATTAGGCAACTTTCCGTTTTTGTTATTCGAGCTGTGACTCAACTAGGGTTTTGCAGTCTTAGGTGTTAGAACTAGTGATCTCGTCGATAGATCTCATAGCCTAGGCTCCTAACCTTTTGTAAACGCTCATACGCCAATTCGGAATAAGACATCTATTGCTCTCTTTTCGATTCTTACTTTGTTCTCCATAAATACTTCGTATTCTGACTGATTGGCGTGTGGTTTAGCAGAATCTGGGACCTCTGGGAAAACTAGGGTTTACCCTGCGTTTCCTAATTCAACAGAATCGACAGTCAGATTTTGGTTCACAGTTTGGCGCTAGAAGGATGGGGGGCGGGTTACGGATCTATCTAACTTTCAGCCATCAACGCTCAATTGAATCATGTCAGATCTCAACAACCTGCAGGCCTCGCGACGATAAGTCCTCGACGAGAGCGTTGAAAACACTCAGCGACGAACGTCACTGCAGTCAACACCGTGCAAACACCGAAACGTTTCGAGGAGGTGAAGAAGATGTTCGCGACTTTTGAGAAGAATTTGGCACAACAGGATAAGTTCATGATTCTCTCACAAAAGAGGTTGAAACCCTCATAGAGAGAGGACATGGCCATCTTTCCGCGAGGAAGAACCCAAATCCGCAGAAGAAGACTCGGCTTCGGCAACGCCTTTGACCGGTCCAATAACGCGCAAGCAAACCGTCTGGACAAAACCCTGACGAATCACCCCTGCGCTACATGGAGAAACCCAGCAGACATTCCTCCTATCAAAGAAGAATAAAGAAGGAGAGAGAAATCGAACGTGTCGACGAGGAATCTAGCAGTCAGTCCGAACCTACAGACGAAGACATACATCCGTCCCGCACAAGAAGTCGAGCAGCTCGAGAAGCTCCCCAGTTTTTGACAACCCTGTGAACGAAGAAGAAGAAGCTATCTTCTGGAAAGAACATGAAGATCTGGCCGAGGAGCAAACTTGGAGCACTCGCAGCAAACGCCGACAAAATCGAAAATCTGCTAGCAAGAGTTCCTGAAATCCGCGATCTCACGCGATGATCTCATGAAAACGGTGGCCGAAGTCAGGGTGTGAAAGTCCCAAATCCACCATGCTACTAGCACCTGCACCACCGAGACCTCAATCTACTGCTCGAAGAAGCTTCGTAGAAACACGCCTTCTACTTCTCCTGATCACCGAACTAGCGTGTTTCGTTCCCTGCGGAGGCTCAAAGTGATGCCAGTACTGACGGAACTGACTGATCCAAGGCACACCTACAAGCTTCTTCAGGTCAGCATATTAGTAGAAACCAGATTCAGAGAAAACGAGCAGGGACGCTGTGCAATGTCTCCTCTTCGTAGAAAACGCTTCACAGGAGCAGCGCATAGAATGTTCTCGTCGCCTAGGCGAACCATTCCATTGGAAGCATTCCTGCGTAGCTCGCGCCTCAGGATTCCTCAAACAATACTCGATGTTACATAGATACGAGAAACTCCGACGAGTGGACTGTTGAGCTCTTCCACAGGCGAGAGGACGAAACTCTCGTATGACTCATATAAAACGGCTTCAAAACCGTCAATGGCTAGAGTCAGCGGGATAAGGACAAAAGTCGCAATAGACACACCTTCGAAAAACCTCTGGTTCAAGTCGAAGTTCAGGAAGTGGATAACTTAGAAAAAGCCGCGCACACTAGAAAGCCGCGCACGATCCAAGATGCACTTCACAAAAGCCACGGATTACATTATCATCAAAGAAAAGACAAAGGTCGTGTCCCAAAAATGTAAGCACAACAAAGAATTCGTCAAAGGATCCGGGGTCGGATCAGAAATTAAAAAGAAAAACCTCGCAATGACATAAATGCCAACACGAACGAAGAAACAAAGGGAGCTCATAGTTACGCTATTAACTCCGGATCGGAGCAAGGACAGACACGTGGCAATACGTGGATCCAAAATCTGAGTTTACGACGAAACGCCTTCTGCAATTTTCATCAAACGATGCGGACCACTCGACCATTAACTACAAAGTTCTTGGCGCAAGATGGCACGAAACTGAGTCTCCAGACGAAACACGTTATTCAGGAGTCTCCAGCGCTGAACGATCATAAGTCCGGCGACTCAGATCGCCACCCGAAAAACGAGAGAGAACCCCGTCAAACGGAGAAACCTCCCCAAGGGACAATCAGCGATTAGAAGCGCAGATAAGAAGCAGCATGATGATTAGGCGCAACTGACAGACAACCGTGTGCAGGTGTAAACACTGCATCATACGGCGGATCACAACTCTGCAGCAAACGACACACGTCAGTCGCCATCAAGAGCTTATCAGCGCCAAAGCGAGACAAGAAGCGAATATTTGACAAATCGGCCCACGATCAATGACACTACCGAAAGAAGTATTCACTTATCGACAAAGAAGAAGCCGGAGGAATCGATCACGCCCACACTGCGACCCACTCGTAATTGCTATCTATATGATAAGAGATCACTCAACGGTCGCCAGTCCTCTGTAGACACCGGACGCACAGTCAACGTCATCTTGATGTCGACACGTCTTAACCGCACAAGAACATCGAGTGTAGGCAAAAGTTAGCTACCATCACCTAAGCCGCTGAGCCGTTTGTCTCTGAGCATCAACATCAATCAGACCCTCAGATACTATTCAATATTACGCCTGCGTACTGCAGCGACAGAAGTTACCAAGATCGTCGAT
>CAJHQP010004344.1:0-56479 GCA_905132765.1 Moricandia arvensis | reverse complement strand
CAAATTCTCCTTTATAACAGTATTAGCTCTTTTTGCCTTTTTTTCTCCTTTGATTCAGTAGAGCACTTCATTACAAAGAAAAGGATAAGAGTATTACCGTATAATATATTTAATTTTGAATAACACTTGGATTTTTTTGTCTTTTGAAACTACATTTTCTTATTTGTGAATAGTCCTTATATCCAAATTATTTTAAAATACGTGATATAAAACATATTTATGAAAACATACAAATTAATAATTTAATTAATTCGTGAATCACTACATGCTTTTGGATTTATGTATGTTTGGGTTGCTCGTCTTAGAATTCTCTTGGAACTTTGATATTCGACACTTGTTTGCTGATACTACAGAAACTTAGACCATATGATTATTATATACCAGAATTTCACATATCCCCTTGTTCTTCTTATGGTTTTGAATGTTATCTTAGAGTAGCTGTCTGGCCCCTCACTGATGACTTCGTTGGGAGTGATTACGTAGCGACTTTCATGTATGCACTATTTAGGCTTGATGGCTCTTGATTTGATTTGAGATTGAGTGAAATTTTATTGCTCTGCTGAGGAAGTGCTTTAATGTTAGGTCGTATCCTGTGCAAGCATTTGAGTACTATGTGCACTTACTACATCAGTGAATACGTTTGTTATTTTGGTTCGTATGTGTTGTTTTGCTCGTATGCGCTTACATCTGGACCTTGTCTTGTGTGTGTGTGAAACAGATGTTCCTCGTTTTTTCGTGAATATACACGAGCTCCTTCTTGTGTTCATTAGTTGTGCCAGTTTAGAGATACTAACGGTATCATCGTCACTCATTCATTTTTTAGCTGAAAAAATCTGGCGATGTTGATTGTTGCAATAACATCAGTTTATGTATAACTAAAACCTGTTCGTTTAGGTTAATCTATTGCGATATATTTTAATTTACCACTAGATGATGTGCAGCTAGATTAAAAAAGAATCGACAATAATTTTTATATACTTATATTGATATTTAGTCAGTTACATATATGGAAAGTGTAGTTTCAAAAACGATAAATAAATTAATGTAATTTTCAAATTAAAATACTTCTATAAATGATATTTTCAAATTTCCAAAACAAAAATACTCTATTATTCACAAAAAGTATTGTTTTTATACTCACACAAATTGAAACCATTAATCTTTTTTAGTCAATCACAAATTTACTCCCGCGCGTGTCAAATTAGAGTTGTTTAAGTTTTTTCACGTTCAATTAAGAAAATGGTTAATATTCAGTTTTATCGCTATTTAACTATTAAAATATATAATATTATTTTCATAATAATGCAGGGGTAAAAGACGATATTAAGTTAATGGAAAGAATTGTCTTGAAATCTTCAAAATGACATCTTATTTTGTGACGAAAATAGTCTACAACGACATTTAAAATGAAACGAGAGAGTACATGAGTCAAGCAATTTATTTGATCAATTAATATATTAGAGATACACAGTTAAAAGTACATAGAATTGTTTAAAAAAATTCATTGAAATGTAAAAACGATATTCTGTGAATCAGAAAGATATCAGACTATAACGTCGTTTTAAAACTATGGTTAATATGCATGGGCGTTTGGTCTTTTCTGGTTCATGCCGGGTTCGGTTCTTTGGTTTTCGTTCTTTCAGTTCTAGAGAACATGGGAAACATTTGATTCGGGTTCGGTTTTGTTATTTTGTTTTGTTTGTTGAGTTACAATTATAAGAACCGTCTAATATCTAATAAATACTTTCGGTGTCCAATTGGTTCCCTTCGTTTGGATTTTACTAGTTAGTTTTGAATATTCTTGTGGTAATAAAACAGATTTTGGGGATGAGAGTGATTAAAATTGAGTAATTCGATAAATTTTAATATTTGGATATTACTATTTGGTAATTCGCGCTCTTTAGAACAATTCATTAATTTTAATATTGAAAAAACTATTCGGGTAATTCAGTTTGTAAGTAATATTTTTATAATATTGATATTTTAAATACTAAATATACTAATATTTTAAGATATAGAAATTGTATTTCGATAGTTTTTGACGGACCCATGTTGGTTCCCGGTTCGATTCGACGTTTTGGTTATTCGATTATAGAAGCATAGAACCACTCAGTTATTTGTTGATCATTCAGTTTCAGCTGTGTCGTTTTCAGTTCGCGTTCTTCTGGTTCAGTTTTTGGTTTTTATGCATGCCTATGTGAATATCAGTCTGTTAAATGACTCGACAATACGTGTTATTATATGAATACAAATTTTGAATATATGTAGAAAGCTAATAGTCTAAATAAGACCATGCAATCGTCTGCGTCTAGTTTTAAACTAACTGATATAGTTGTTTCTAAATAAGAAGAGATATTTCTAATGAAGGTTAAATCTTTAGTTTTTGTTCAAGAAAAATTGTATTAAAAATATTAAAAATGGTTATAATTTGTGTTACATTTGTTTAAAATATTGTGTGTATAGTAGTAGAGATGCGAGTAGAGTCGTGAATCTGAAAGGCAAACAAACCAATATTATTAGTACTTGCGACGGTTATCGTCTAGTTTATGACCTTGCATCAACAGTTGAATGAGAGGTACCGGTTCTCACGTTCTTGATCAATAAGCGTGATCCGTTGTGAAAGGACATGTCTCTAGTCGATCGTGTAAATGAACACTATACGTCACATTGAACGTGTGTTGCGTCGTCCAGGAAGATTGTGTGATTGTGTGGTCTTATGGATTAAAGACGATATCTGTCCAATTTTTGAAAAGTGATTGTCAAACAACTTACGAGTTATGGTTGTTTATATCTCCACTGAATAAGAGCAAGAAAAAAGGAGGAACACAAAATCAGAATGCTGAAATTTTGTGGTGTGTGTTTACCTAGTCTCCTAGAAACTGTGTTCTCTTTTTCGGTCTTTTACGAAGTGTTAAACACGTAGCAGATAACTAATCCACCAGAGCAAGCAAATATACATGAATGACTTTTTTTACGGCAAATATATTGTGAACGAGCTAACCAAAAAGGGACAAAATAAATAAAAAGGACGTTGATATTTATTGACTTTGTTAGTGATATGAAGTTTCCAAATATTTTTAGGTCACCTAAATGTGTGGAACATAACAGTTGGAGAATGTTGCCGTAGTATTAATATCAGTGTCCTCTTTTTCTTGTCAACTAATTTCTTTTGTTTGTTTTATGAAATCCGAGTCTATTAAAGACACAGACCTAATTTCCTGATGCAAAAGTACAGCCACATATAGATCCTTCTACTGGCATTTAAATGGGTCGAAAGCGAATAACCCATGATCCCGTGTAGCCAATGTTGAACCAAGGTTCGCGGCGTATGAAATTATCCCTCAAACGCCCCACGTAGAGCTACCAGCCACTTGTCAATTAATTTTCATTGACCCATGTGTATACAATACACAAATATATAATATATATGATGCATATACATATATATATAGTATATATATATTAGATTTTGAGTATAACTATAGCAAAGACATATATAATGAAAATATACATAAAGCCGATCAATATATAGTGCAGGTTCCCGGAGTTAAGAACTGAAATTTCTATGACTCTCCGTTTTAGCTAGATCTCGTTGCTATGAGTAAAATTTGTTTCGAAATAAAGTGGTCGTTTTATTGATTTCAATGCAAAATATTAATTTATATGCTATTCTATTTTGATTGGTTAAAAATCGTGGTAGGTTATAGTTAATGATGTTTTATGGGACAATATGTAAACTTATGTTTCTTAATCTGTGTATGTAAAAACCTAGGAACAACAAGTAAAATGAAACGGATGGAGAACTAGTTTTATAGACAAAAAATTGAAGACATCATCTAAACGACACGATCCAAATAATCATAATCTCTCATAGATTCAGTGTATGTGTGATTGAAGATAATATGCTCAATAAATAAATAAGCGTTTGGGATCGTACTCTCGTAGCTGATGTATAAGGAATAAGAAGATAAGGAAATCAGTTGATGTAAGAAATGTAGTGACATTGAACTGCTGCGCTATAGTCTCAATCAAGTAAAAGAGAGTGAATGATACGCATAAGAACAAGATGGTCTTGTGTGGCCTACATTCATTGACAATCACCCACTTTTGTAAGTTGAGACATTACGCGAATGGTCATGAATTATGAGTTTGGCATTTTTAAAAAAGTTTTTATTTAATTTTGTATTCGTTTCAATTCACTGAAAAATTCCAGTAAATTACTGGAATAGCTGATACTCAAATCAGTATCGGTCAAATAATCAAATCATAAAATTAAAATTTAGTAGTAGATATCCGCTATGTTCTAACATATATATAGAATACATAGTATAGTTCATTGATAAACTTATAATTAAAAATAAAAGTTTATATATTATACTTAACACACAGTTAAAAATTTCATCCATAATTTTTGTTTATAAAAAATATTAAAATCAAGAAAGAAAAGTAAAGATGCTCGTAAAGTTTTATTATTTTTCAGAGATGTACTTGTATGTAAACAAAGTGTCATGAGAATAGTATGTAAGTAAAATTTGCAAATATTACGTAAAAATATTTACGGTTTTTATTAGAGATATCTGATTTTTGAATATCTGTAATTTCGCCAAAGTAAAGCAATAAAAAGATTAGAATTCGTATAGCAGAAAACTCAAATGCACAGTACGAAAATTGCGTTACTATTCGCTTCGTGCCCACCCTATAAATTCTTGTACCAAAAATGAAAATAAATCTATGAAACAGTGCAAAATTGTTGTGTATTTTCAAATCATTGAAATTAGGAGAATGACTTGTATAATCATATACTCTTGTATAGTTCATGAAGTTTAATTTATAGCTTTCGCACATGATTAAAAACTATTAAGGACTTGTTTTATATTTCTTACAATGTACTAAATATATTTTTCTTTTGGAATAAATACACAACATACTAAAAGAATAGCGTTCAGAAAATGACAACGATACAATGCACTCTTTATAACAAACATTGAATGGGTACTATGACAGCATCCTTAAATATGATGGGGATACATCATGATCTGTGGACTATTTCAAAGAAAAAAGGAAAACTATAAAGATTAAAACACTTGCTTCACTTATTATTTCTGCGAACTACTAAAGAAAACACCAATCGAAAAAGAAACATAATCCTTTTCATTTCTAATATATATAAAAATCGCTAAAATTAGTAACATTATGATTTATTACTATTTCGCGTTAGTTTAATTAACTGTCTCGGGTTGTTTATTTTAAAATGAACAACAATAAAAGACCAAAATGTAAAAGTTGAATGGTTGATTCTAACTAATGTAAACTTGAGAGTATCGCGTAACATAGCGCAGCCCCTAAATATTCTTCTAACGTAACTCTGTCGCGACTCCTTCATTTCGAAGCTCTGCTTGCTTCTCTGGTGCAATCGATGCTACGAGCGACGTGTTCTGTCTTTTGAGGAATAACAAATTGTTCAGGCAGTCCAGATGACACACAACTGTTGTAAGCATTGCGTTTCTACATTTCACTCATTTGCGAGCTGTTTATTTTCGCTACCATAGCTTGCGTTCAGCCATGCTCACTAAGATTTATGTCAAGTTTCGATCACTATCTTAGTCATGCTTCGCGTTTTCGAGCAGAACACTAAGAGTATCTGATTACTTTTTTCTGCTATGCTTTTATCTTTTTTTGTAGTGGAATGAGACCATAGTGATGAGAGCGATCGTCAACTAGCAATCCACTATAGGTTGCTTATTTTATTTTATTTTTTAATTTTTTAAAAGAACCAATCATGGGCCGCCACGTATTAGGGTGTGCCGGTGAACAGTATAAAAACCATTGCTAAATAGATTGCTTATTTTGCAAACTAAGCTATCCCTCTCTCTCATAAGTCACTCTTCCCTTAAGCAACCCTTCTAAACTACCCCTTTAATCATGCTCTTATATATTGTCAGAGTCATCATGTAAAACCTCAACTCTCATTTTGAAATTATATCTACCGTTAGAAAAGAAAAAGAAAAGCTTGATGTTTTGATTAAGCATATCATTTTAACAGACCTGCTTCAGTTTTGGTTTGAATTAAATTAGGTTATCTAACGTACAATGTGAAAGTTCATAAAATTTTGACAGGTTTTAAAACAACTTCTTTGTATTTTATTGCCGATTAAACAATTCTAATTAACCGGATTAAACGCTCCTTAATCCAGAAGTTAACAATGGATCTTACCAAATATTTCATGTCCATCCCTTAACAAATCTGATTCTTGTATCAGAACAAAGTCCTTTACTCAGATCTGAAGAACACA
The DNA here is from genome assembly GCA_905132765.1 of Moricandia arvensis. Lineage (NCBI taxonomy): Eukaryota > Viridiplantae > Streptophyta > Magnoliopsida > Brassicales > Brassicaceae > Moricandia > Moricandia arvensis. The sequence goes on along the minus strand of CAJHQP010004344.1, from coordinate 50,186 downwards.
CGAGGAGGAATAAACACACAGTTCAAGTGTTCAACTCTCTTCCCAATATGTCCTCGAACAACAACAGATTCTCTGCAATTTCTAATCCAACGGTTTCAAGATTACAAGTCTCATCATCTTCGTTGAACATGTTCCTGCAAAATCTTCCGCTGTCTTAGTTTGTATATACCAAGAACAAGGCGAAGAAGGAAACGAGTTACGTGTAATCTTAAACCAAACGCTCTTCTACTCTCTCTTCTCATCCTGGTAAGATCAAAATCTCTCCTCACACTCTCTCTAAAAAGACATCTTTCATGGAAAAGAAAGATCTCATGTTCTTGAATCTTAATGTATGAAAATGGTTATAGGAGAAGTAGCATTGCCAGGTGGGAAAAGAGACCAAGAAGATGCAGATGATATAGCTACCGCGTGAGAGAAGCTCGTGAAGAAATAGGTTTAGATCCTTCTCTTGTTACAGTCATTTCTGTTCTTGAACCATTGTTAACAAGGTAAGATTCTATCAACAAAACTTCTAAGATTCAGAACTCAATCTCATCGCGGTATTCGGTATCTGCAGAAAGGAATGTCAGTTGTACCGGTTATCGGTTTCTTACAAGACAAGAAGGCATTTAATCAGTTCCAAATCCAGATGAAGTAGAAGATGTCTTTGAGTGTTCCGTTAGAGATGTTTCTTAAGCTAATGTTAATCCTGTTTTCGAGATCAACTTTCGCCACCAAGTTTTAGCTATGTAAATGTTTCTCTATGTGCAGGACAGAACAGGAGAGCAGAGGAACGAGTGTATGAAGGAGAAAAGATATTCTTCTTCATTACTTTGATTATTATACCGAGATAAAGAGCGAAACTTTGTTATATGGGCACTCACTGCTGGTAGTTTGATCAGAAGTTGCCTCTGTTGTTTATCAGAGATCTCCTGAGTTCAAGAACTCAAGCCAAGCTTCTGGAAACAACCTTCTTGAAATGTATCTGAATTAAAACATGAATGGAGACGAAACTTATCTTTGTAAACAAAGCATGTGTTTATTATTAAACAAAACGACGAGGTTTTGAATATAAATCAGGAAGGAGAAAACAGATGGGCTTGGACAAGAAGAAGATGAAGCCGAAGCCCAAACCGAATGAGAGCCCACGCGCCAAACATACTTCACCCGCCCAACGGTCAGATTTAAACGGCAACAAAACAAAAGGACGAAGTGACGCAAGATTGCAGAGAAAGTAATGGGGTGAGGTTGTACAACAAGTTTTCAACCCTTGATTCATTGAAGGATTAGGATCGCCTCCACCTGTCTGAGACACTAGGGTTTTCATTTGAGTTCTATAAATAAACATCTCTTGTAACCATGGAAGTTAAGAATGAAAGATACAAAGTTCACAACCACAGTGATCTCTGGAAGAAGATCAACTAAAGACCTAACGGTTGTTGACTTACCAGTTCCTCTATCTCCCATGAGGGCATCACACCACCTATCTTAGCGTCAATGACTGTTTAACAAAAGGCATAGCGTTCACATCTCATCTTGTCCCACAATAGCAGCAAAGGGATACACAGGCCTTGCACTTTCCTTTGAATCAATCTTCATGCCTATAATAGCTAAGATCTGTAGCACGAACAGTGTAAAGCAATCATGGTCACGAAAAATCATTTAAAGTTGATGCTTTTTCAGCAATCTGTGAAAGCATATGATGTGAGAAAGTCGATACTGTGTCTAGAGAGTGATTCCAGTGGCGGACATTGTGTAACTATAAAACATGTGACGAGACCTGCTTCTTGGCTCTGATGTATACTTCCTATGTAACTTCTTGACACAAGTGTTACCTGCAAAGGAAGAAGACACACACAATCAAACCTCACCTGACTAAAAGTACCGGACGTTGAACAATGTAGATATAGGATGAGGTTACAGAGAGGGTTTTAGGGCAGACGTGGAGACCTGGTTTCGGAAGCAGACAGGGCGACGTTAAAGGTGTGGAGAAAGACGAGGGAAACGTCAAGATTGAGGAAGAAGATGTTCCACGAGAAGAGGGAGACCCTTGCTTAGTGAGCTCTTAAAAAGCTCTCTCTGGTTTGGCTACTTTCTCCTCGAGCATTCGTTCTGTGTGGATAAGGAGATTAGATGGATTGTGAAATTTCCGGATAGAGAATATTCTAAAATACCAATTGAAAACGAAAAAATACATATTAATTTTTTTTGCTGACAAAAAAAAAAATTTACTTAAAACTCAAAATTACAAAATTAAAACCAAATAAACACTAAAAACTAACCTAAGAAAAAATATTTAAGAACATAGTACTATAGATTTAAACAATCTTGTCCCCAAAAAATACATTTTTAAACAATAATTTAATGCTAACTATATCATTCTTTGCATCTTCTGTCACTAATACGAGTACTAAGACCATGATTAACGGGGTGGGGGAGAAAGGTTCTTAGTAGGCTTTCAGAGTAGGGGGGCCCAAAAAAAAAAGAGAAACCAGTTCCAAAAGTCACGAAGTAAGATCGGTAACAGGGGGGGATTTTACACTGTTCGCAGGCCCCACCGATACGTGGTGGCCCGCGATTGGTGATAATTTTTTCTTTTTTTTTTAAACAGAAGAAAAACAAAAAAAAAATTTAAGAACCTACTTTAAGGATCTAAGGATAAACATGCTCTAAGATTGATCATTTCTGACAAAATCACCAAAGAAGAAAATATTATTTAGCATTTATAGTATTTGGGTACAATATATATACATGATTACATAAACAAGATCCATCCTATAAATTTGCTTTGTTACCAGATTTTTTTTGCTTTTATAGTACTCTCTCCGTTTCATATTGTAAGTAGTTTTAACAAAAAATAATTATTTCATATATAAATAGTTTTCATATTCCAATGTACTTTTTATATTTATTGGATAGTATGTGACTAATTAAATAATGTTTAGTTTTTTTATAATTAGTTAAATTATTGATTAATATTATTTTTTAATATTAATGTTTTTATCTGTATGAAAAATCTCCGGCAATATTATGTTACTTTTGCAACAAACAGCAGTCAATTGGTGAAGATAGTTTCAGCATCAGAGGAATGACCAGCTTTTGCAAATTATCTAGAGGATATTAAGAGTCTCCTTTCTCACTTCCATCGCTCAGAGATCCTCCATGTTTCAAGAATACATAACAAAAGGGCAGACAGTCTTGCACGCAGGATACGGATCACCCAGTTTGGTTTACAGAGTCTAGATGAGTCTGTATTTTGATGATAAACAAAAAAAATGTTTTATCTAAAACTACTTATAATATGAAACGGAGAGACTATAATTTTGCTTTGTTTTTTTTTTGGTAAAACTCGTGCATGATTATTGCTTACCAGTTCCAACAGGAATAAACTCAATGAGTAGATGATGTGTGAATATGGCAGCACTATCCAGTGATAGCAGAACTCGAAGAAGTCTTTCTGACCGTAAATCACCCATTGACGAATCTGAAAAAGAAAAACAATTGTCAGGGACATTTTCTTCTCTTTTGAGCTACCTAAGAGCACCATTAATCTATACAAGGGGGTTTTGTTAGCCACTTTTTATGCATGGACCCCAACAAAAAACCCAGAAACGGATTCCCAAAGATGTAAAATAAAAAATGGTTTTGAGGTGTTCTTGCAATGTTTGCGGATCCCACCAACACGTAGCGATCCGGATTGGTTTGATTTTAATTATTATTTTTTTAATCAAACCAAAAGAAAAAAAAATTAAGAAACCGTGTAACGGTTTATGCGTTAATCATGCCCTAATTACCATTCTCATGAACGGGGCCGAGAGAATAGTCTGGAGAATTTTTTGGTAACAAGTAATCCGACCGTGATAGCCTTGCCTCTCCACTGTTGTAACAAGATCGGATCTCAGGTCAACTATCTCATGGAGAATCTCACTGGCTTGTATTCAGTTCCACAACCAAATTGAGTAAAATGAAATTTAGGTAATCAGTAGGTTTATTCCCAAAAATATCTCTAACAGCAAAGCGCCAAACGTGTAAACATTGGAAGCCTGACTAGTTCGGACAACAATGATGCTTCAACTATATCCATCTTCAGTTTTGTCGGAACCATACGGTTTAGGACGTTTACACTTTTAGCGTTTTGCTATAGAGATCATCTTGGGGGAGAAAACCTACTAAATACACTAACTTCATCTTACCAAATTGGACTATGGAATTAAACACAAGCGTCGAGATTCTCCATGCAGGTTGATCTGAAACTCGGATCTTTGTTACAACAATGGAGAGGCAATGCTAGCTCTACTGGTCGGATTGCTATGTTGCCATCAAATACCAGTGTCTCGGCTATCCAGTGGTGCATCTAAAAACAACTTTTAATCAGGCAAAATTTAAAAATAGTATTACTACATTTTCAAATTTAAATTTGTAACAGAGACATTATCAAATTTTGTATAAAACTACACTAACTCAAAAAATCATGTTGAGCAGCTGCCCAACCCACCCACCACATAGATCCATCCATGTCGCTGTTGATAAGAATAGTGATTTGGTTCTTGAAAAGAGGAAAATGAATGTTTATATATATATTATCCATCCATTTATTCAAATTTTTTGTTTAGAATGTTAAAGAACCATTTATTTATTTTACAGCTAATCACATTTAATTGCCGAAGTTTTCCAACGTTTTCTAAACTTTTACAGTATGGAGAATCATTTTGTTTAAAGAGAACCACTACAATTTAGAACAAAAAAAACAATCTCCGTCTCGCTAGAAACACGAAAGAAAAAAAATATTATCGAGCATTTGTAGTATTTGGTACCCTATTAAACAATAATTACATTAATAAGATCCATGCCCATAAAACGGTCTTTAGCAAACGGTAACATATTCGTATTTGATTATTACTTACAACCTCCAACAGAAATAAACTCAGTGTTGTAGATGATGTGGGAATATGACACTATCTGATCTTAATCACCCATTGGCGAATCAAGAAAACCTCAATCACAAATTTACAATCAACTTCAGAGACATTTTATTCTCTGTTCAGCTTCCTAATCACAATTCTTATTGATGGCTGATACATTGGTCTTTGATGCAACACAACGCCCGACTAGGAGAGCCATCCTTGCTTCTCTATAGTTACGATAATGGAGAGGCAAGAATAGCTCTCACAGTTGGATTGCTACACTGCCACCAAGGCCAGTGTATCTCGACGTATGAGAATAGTGATTAGGTACTTGAACGCAGAAGAAAATGACTCTGCTTCAAGTTCACTAGCTAGCATCTTTCTCCGGTCATGAGGACTTCTTCAAGTCCTCTGCTCTCAGTAGGTCTTCGAGCTTAGTCACATCTTTCTCTTTAGAGGCTTTGTTGGAGAGCTTTAAAAATGAACATGCATTCATAATGTGCTACTTTGCATCTTACACTATATATTATACGTGAACTGGTTCAATGGGTTGTGACAGTGGAGTATGGTTACTAGAAACAAGACACCATCCAAAAAGTTGATTTTCGTACCATATCCAAAAAGTTGATTTTCGTACCATATCCAAAAAGTAGGGTGAGCCAACGAAAATGAGGTTTTGTTGTTATTACGACCCATACGATAAAGTATTTTAAAGTATGGAGAATCACGTCATGTGGTTGTGTCGGGTTAATTAAACGGGTGACCAGCACACCACATGTTAAAGTTCACGTTAACAAGATTCAGTTAATAGCAGTTGCTAGGGTGAATAAACATACTTTTGGATGATCCCATGCATGTGTGTTTACCAAAATGGTTTAAACATTGCATTATCTAGCAATGGATAAGATGAATTTTATAAATTGGCACCAAGTTTTTTTAAGAAAACAATAAAAAAGAAACTTTGGACATTTTAATACTTAGTAGTGTATGTTTATTGGTCAACTTTCGAACATGTTTACTTTAAAAGTGAACATCCAACTATAATGCTTCAGTTTAGATAATTTTTTACTTTTTGTGTTTTAAGTAAACAAAACGGAAAAAAAAACAAACTTGTTATACGTTATTTTTCTGGGTTAAAATTTTCAACATAATCTGAACATCTAATTCTAAATGTGTAAGAGATTTTTAAATTGGTTTAAATCGACAGAACTATAGAGAATAAAACAAGAGAATTAAAACACTTTATTGATAAAAGAATCTTCAATCAACACTGCTATGAAGACAACTAACTGAATGTTCCTAGTGAATAATGATAAATTAACTTGGAAAATGATGGTCCAGTCACTTGTGATTATCAAGAAGACGACATGACCACCATCTAATATGAGCTATCTTGTAAATATAGTCTATGGTTTTACTTGGTTCATAAAACCTGTAATGAAAACAACGTATTACATATCTACAGCTTCATCATCATCATCATCATCGTCTTCCCAATCAAGGCTAAACGAATTAGCAGCTCTTTTAAGCTCGGTTAAACCAGTAAGATCCTCCAAGTATGTAGGATGGTTAATAGCTTCTAGTATGAAACTGTTTCCTTTTTCTCGATACTCTGATACCACCTGAAATACAGGTATTTTAAGATCCATGAGAAACGTGCAAGCCACGTTATGTTACAAAGATCTCATGTAGAAACTTACAGTTTCAGAACAAGCTGTACAGCTGTTCGAAGCTTGCCCTAGCAGCGTTATCTTTGAGAACTGAGAAACTGAGCCTCGTATCTGATGAGGTAAGATCCCTAGAGGTGATTCATCGGTGTTTCCTCCATTACTGGAGCTCGAGTTGTCTCCTTTGGCATAGATCCTGTAAAAGGAAAAAACATATGTTAGAAGACAAAACATGTGGACCGAGTAAGACTATCAAAAGACTTACCCTAGTGGGTGTTGTAGGACTCCAACTAAGAGTTCAACGGCTATAGCTCCTGCAATGGGAGCTAGCCCCGGGCGTGTAACAGTGCATTGCTGGTCTAATGTTCGATCAGTCATTGACTGCAAAAATGTAAAAAGAAAAGGAACGGCTCACCACAAATAAGCTTGAGGTAACATAAAACAAAGACTCAAGCAAGTGCTATTACATCTTGAGGTGCAACAACATCGTTGCAGAAGTAACAACCAAGTCTCTGTCTTCCTGTCTTGTTCATGTCAAGATTCTGCATTTGATCAGATAACGAGGTAGGGCCAGCTCCATGGCGCATTACCATGTAGCTATCGAAACCTAAAGCCGCGTTTATAGCTATCTGAAATTCAAATCAAACAGATTGTGTTACTTGTACAACAAGAAAAAATAAATAAAGAAAGAAAGAAACAGAGTTGAGTGTTACCTTATTAGCATTAGCACAAAGAAGAGAAGGTAGCCACCTGCTTTCTCTTGTATCGGTCAACAAGAACACTGCATCATGAGATTCAATCAAATCTCGAAGGCGTTTGCAATCACCAAGAACAGACTCTTCTTCTAGGCTAGATATCGGATGTCCAGGCATCGGTATAGCCATAACAACTCCACTAGATTCCATTGCTGGAAAGATCTGTTTAAGACTTTTAACAGCAGCAACAGCTTTAAACTCGCCACGACCTACACAATCTTCAAACGTGTAGAGAGATTGCCTGACTGGATTAGACATAGCTACTTTGCCATAGTCAACAAAGGTTATGTTGCGGATTCCCCAACCCTAAATGAAAAGGTTCTTGAATTAATAAGTGGGTTTTGTAAGATTGTTTAATCTCGCATTCTCATTGATACATTACCATAAGAGTGCGAGCAACTTGGCAACCCAATGTACCAGCTCCAAGAAGAAGGCATTTGACAGAGGACAAAACGTTTAAGTTAAGAGATGGTACTGCACGCCATCTCATTAACTTCAAGTTTAAATCACAAGCAGCAACAGCCAACCTGCGAAAAGGATCGTTAATCAGATCTTATCCATTTAGTTAGCTAAACCATTGACAGAGAGCAAACATGTACCTTGTTGGATCCATGGAGTTAGCAAGGCTAATGGATCGGGGAACTCGTTTTCCTTTGTTAAGTTCCCATCCCACAGAGTTAGGTACAGTCTCAGCTGATGAGTCTGATGAAAGTGTAATCGAGGCTTGACCAACAAGGGAAAGGCTCATGTCAGCGAAACCGCGACTCTCTCTGTAGCAGAAGAACCAAACAGTCTCTAGGTTCCATCTTGAGCGTATAAGTGCTAGATAATTTCGAAGTGGCCAACCAGGATTACTAGGAAGGTGACACGGGTCATAGAAACCAAAAAGCAACTGCTGGAGCAGAGGTAGATAAAGGTAAACAAAAGAAGTTCAGTTTCTAACGTATTTGGAAGAGATAGTTTGCACATACCTTATGATGATCACCTTGGCAGGCTTCCCAGTCTTTAAGATGTCTAATGGTAGCTTTTGAATCAGAAGAGACCGAAACCAAAAAGAAAGGAACATCTATAGCAAAACCCGGAGAAGTTACAAGTACTCAGTTTCCATTTTTTTAAATTTGCATAATAATAATAATTGAAGGAGAATGTTGTTAAGTACCTGTAGTTAAACTTGAGTCACGCCACTCATTACAAGCAGCAGATACTGATTCTGCTTCTTCTGAACTAAAATGCTCTGAAGCTGGCTTTAATTCAACCAAGCTTGCAGGAGGATCAAGCACAAGTGCAGGGAACGCAAACCAATAACGAAAACTCCATTTCTTAAGGTCTGCAAACGAGATAACAAGGAACCTAGATAACAAAGCACAGTCCTCGAGAGCTTTTCCTGATTGAATATCTTCCCAAATCTGAAACTCACCAAACAATTTTAGTAAGATATTCTGTCAGAAAAGAACAGTCAAAACCAAGTTGCAGTGCATACCTTCTTTGCTTCTGCTTTTAACAAGCTTTGTTTGTCGAGTTTACTAAAGCTTTCAACGGTGTTGGTGTTGTACAAAGTCCCTGGAACAGGACACTTGTTCCTATTCCCATGACTAGTACTCTCGGTCGATGACTGTTCATCATCTGAAGAAGGCAATGACTCTGAAAGAAGAGTCAGATGGTTTGAGACTTGTGGATGAGAACATGGTGCATAGAAACCTGCAAGTTCCAAATCCAAAGAAACAAAACACCTCAGCACATTAATCTCCAATGGCATATATAAGAGAAACTGATTCGCAAACCGACAATGGGTTATATAAATTTCTCAACATTATTAAAAGTTCATCAATTCAAAACCTAGATGATGATGATGATGATGATGGGTATTGATAGCAAACCCCATCCTGGGTTACATAAAGTTCTCAACTTTAATCAAAGTTTATCAATTCAAAAACTTGTTAAGATGAATCTATAAACAGTTTCAACGTAGATGATAATGTTGATAGCAAACTCCATGCGAAATCTATAAACTTTATTCAAAGTTTTTAACTTTCTCTAACCCTAAACGGATCAGTGAAATATATGTGAATGCATCGAATTATAGTTTCGTAATTGGGATTTAGTGTGTGTATACCGGTGATGGAGATGGGAGAATCGTCGATACCGAGCTTATCGAGTTTCAAAGAGGAAAAGCTGTGCCAGAAACCTTCGTCTACGGAACTGTTCAATGGAGCGAATTGAAGTATCGTCGATGGAGATTGCCTCTCATCCATGGCGGGGAATCTCAATCTCCGAGTGATTACAATTTTGTGTCGCGGAGTCAATGGATGTTACTTGTTAGAAAGAAGAATGACGATGACGGAGAGAGGAGAGAAAGAGGAGTCGTGCAAGGAATAGAAATAGGATTAATCCGGGTCGGGTTGACTTTATATCAAAGCAAACCAATACCGGTTAGGTTTAGAATTAGTATCGGCTTTTTAGCTTCTTAATCATAAAAATCAAAACCGGTTCATTCTCATATCAACTTCAAGTAAACCATAAGAGCATATTTATCCATAGCACCGTGCTTATTTTTTTTTTCTTTTTCTTTTTGATTTAAAAAAAGAACCAATCGCAGGTCGCCACGTGTCAGTGGGACCCGCAAATAGTGCAAGAATTGGTGCTTATTTAAGCACTTTAAAGCCATGTTCATTGTGGGGTTCTTAGGTGGAGTTCTTAACTTTTGATTTTTCACTTTTTCGTTTTTTTTACTTTACGGCTAAGAACCGGCTCTTAAAACTCTTATTTAAGAGCCGATTCTTAGTTTTTCTTAGTTAAACTAAGAACCGACTCTTAACAAAAGTTAATAACCCCACCTAAGAATTTTGCAATAAACATGCCCTAAAAGTTGGTGCTTAGAGAGCGTTTAGCTTTTTGGTGGGCCCCACATATTAAGCACCCCTCTAAACACCCCAGATAAAGGTGCTCTAAGTACAAAAATACACATCCCGTAATTTTTAACAAATCTATTTCTTTCTTTTGTTTAAACAAATCTACTTCTTTTTTTCTGTAAGCATATCTATTTCTTTTTGCAGGGCTCAAAATGCAAACGATACATGTGTTTTGTTACAAATAATTACCTTTTTCATCTTATATGTGGTTATAAAACTGGAATATTTACATGTATTGAACAAGGTCCAATAATATGCTATGTTGTTAAGGACCATATCAAAAGGAGCTCAAGTTTTGCTTTAGAATTAAGAATGTATATTCTCTATGTGATTGAAGATTTTTAATGTGATAGTATTTTATATAAGGGTTAAAGAAAAATTAAGGATTTACTCATAAATATTAAATCTTTAAGTATTTTGTTCTCTAGAGCTAAATCAAAAGAATAAAAAAATATGTAATTTAAAAAATCTCGATAAACATGATTGGAAGAGGTTTGGTGTTTTAGAAGAAAAAAAGTTTGGATGTGAATATCTTTTTTTTTTTTTTTGGTAAAAGATGTGTGTGAATATCTTTACAAAATCTTGTCAATAAAAAGCGATTATCACAACGAACAGACTAGTCCACCACATCCATTTTCACATCCTATTGTTTTACTTATCAGTTATCATATTATTTTGCGTACGTGTTTAAAATTACACCTAGCTATCATCTTCAACATTCATTGATATCGAACAACGTGACTAAATTTAAAAGAAACATTCTGAACTTATCAAATACTATTTTGCATCATTATATTACAACTTCACAAATTACATACAACAAGAGTCTTAAATTATAAACACGCAAGCTATTCATATCACCATAATTAGACATAAAACGCACACATATATACATTTTAAGCTAAACCTGGTATATATTGACCGGTTTTCATATAGTTGGGTAAGAAGCTTTCATGGCAAGACCACATAGTCCTTCTTTATCCTTGATATCTTTTTTAATCCTCATGTATCCACGTTCTCCCCACTTTGTTCCCCATGAGTTTTTGATGATCCAATACTTTGATCCGTTGGAAGATTGGCTGTATCCAACAGCAGTCACCGCGTGATCAAGAAACGTTGTGCACTCTCCACTGAACACACCAGACGAGTAGAACTGGAAATCAAAACCACCTCCTTCAATTCCAACGCTAACTGGTTGGTGCGCTACTGCCTTCATTAGAGCTTTCTCGTTGTTCACGGGGACATCCTCATAGCCTATATCATGTGTGTACAAGAGATTAAACTTCAAAGCATGAGTATTAGTAGGACCGACTACAAATTTTAGAGACTATAAATATTTAGTAAATATACAAATATTTAGTAAAACTAATGTATAGTATTATCTAAAAAAATTGGGTCGAAAACTAATGTTTCACTAAGCTATGCTGAAACCAACTGAGTTGTGCCGAGATCCGGTCTTGGTACTAGTATATGCACTGCCACTCTTTTTTTTTATATATTTATCAGGGAATTAAAGTGAAACCTTTGATAGAAGCTGCTGTCGGCTTAGTGCTCTTGATCTTGCAAGTGGCGTCTTCACCTTTATAAGGATAATTTGATTCAGTGGTCAAACCGCCAGTGGCCATTATGTGCTCAAACGCAGTATCCATTAGACCGCCGCTACAGCCAAAATCGTTTGTGTCGCAGTCAACAAGCTGTTGTTCAGACAAAGAAACAAGTTTCCCTTTCTTTATCTGCGTTGCTCCTTCTATAGCCGCAACCGCTGAAAACGCCCAACAACATCCTACACATACGCTCCCTCGTTAGTTAGTTTCACCATCCATGCATGCAAAATTATCTTAGAGATGGTTATTCGATCTTGTTGGGTTATACTATATGGCATTCATAACCGGAAGTTTTAAGTTCGGTTTTAAAATACTCGTCTCGTTTAGCACCGGTTTTGCAATAGAAGCTACTGAATTTAGTATAAATGTATCTAATTTTATTTTGTATATATATAGCTAAAAACAAAAACTTGTAATTGGCTCGGTTTAGTTACACTAATTTTGGTTGTGTTTGGTTTATATTCGGTACAAAATTAAGTGATCAAAGCGTTTGGGACAAGGAAACCAACTTCTTTTCAGTTTCAATAAATAAATAAAACGGTTCAAAATATTACCTTGGTTTAGTTTATTTATATATATATATATATATATATAATGAATAAAAATTTAAATTATATTTACCACAACTGCCTTGATTCTTGATAGGAGTCACAGCTCCTTTCTTCCTCCAATCAACAGCAATCGGCAAAGCACCAGAAGAAACGTTCTGGTACCTAAACGACGTCACTTTTGTTCCACTTTGGTTAGACAGCACCGAGTCCCCTTTGTAACCAGTGTACATAGAACGAAACTCGTCGTTGGTCAGATCAGCAAACTGGTTCACCCCGAGTTTAAATGTTCTTCCCGCGGGAACGTTGTTTAAGCGTTCAATGCGTTCCACGTTGCGTTTAAACACAACGTAGCGACTGTTTTTCTCGTTCATATCTGCGTAAACACGGCCGTGTTCAGCCATCCACTCGTCGTGCCTCTTTTGCATGATGAGTTCATCGTCGAGAGGACGAGAAATAGTGATCGAGAAACAGAATGATGAAACTAGAGAGACTATGAGGAAGATTTTGATGTGTTTTAAAGCCATTGTTTTTTTTTTAAGTTGAAGGATTTTGATACTTGTTTGATTACTCCAAAAGGGTTTTGAAGTGGGGTTTTATAGTGAAAAAAGTTTGATCTTATTGGTAACGTTCCCATGAAGTGATTATGACAAAGTATTTTTAGTTTACAAGTAATGATCATCTTATACATCTATATACATAACTCGACCTCGATCATGGTTTCAACCTATTAGACTTTAATCTCCCAAAGCTTAATGTTACTCTAACTAGGATACTGATTGGTGTTTTGGACAAATACGTTTATTTATATGAAAATTGAAAATCAATTATTAAGGAATCATTTTAAAATGATACTAGAGTTTGATCCGTTTATCCGCACAAAATTAGTTTTTACATCTTTATAAATTATTTAATAACATTTTTAAACATATAGATATAGGTTATTCAGATATTTTAGGTTTCTACGAACTTATCCGGATCCGGAAGGTTCTAACTTGAATCCCACGTTCAAAAATTTATAATATTCGAACAAAGTTTAATTTTAAAATCCAAAAATGATATGTATCCAAACATGCACCTGAATGTCTATGTTTAACTGATTATGTAAACAAAAAATAATTATTTGTTAACCGTTTTGAATTCTTGTACTAATGGAATTATTATAGTTAACATGTAAAATAAATGACGTTGAATTATTATGGTAAATACATTTAATGAAGTAGTTTGAAAGAGTAAAAAAGAATACAAAAAGTATAATAAAACACTTTAAAAGAAGTAAACTATCCTTTATACTTTTAAAATAAAATTTTTGAAATTATTCAGAAAGAATCAATTAATAAAGTAGTTAAAGAATAAAAATAAGAAAAAATGTAATAAATTTGTTGAAAATAAGATTATTTCCATTTTGTAATTCAGTTTTAATAATATAGATTTGTTACAAAAAAAAATGCAAATATCATCTGAAAACATATTTGTTTGAAACGAAAAAGTTTCAGCTACTCAACGTATATCATTTTATCTAAATACGTTTACCTTTTTTATTTGGACCATAGCTTCTCTTTTATTTGGACCATAGCTTCTCTGTGATCATTATTTTTTATTTCAACTGGAAACTGGAATTTTCGTATTTTTTTCTGATTAACGATTTTTTTTTTAAAATCTATTTTATTAAAACAAGATCATACCTATTGATATATGTTGTGTTCAAATTATAATTGGAGTTTAAAAACTACATCTATACATATATATTTGTAACCAAACTGATTTTATGAAAAGGATTTAAAGTTTACTAACTGCATCTAAACCACTTTCAATAGCTTCTTTTATCTTTCTATTTTAAAGGATGATATCTAGGGCAATGAATCTCTTATTTTATGGTTATATAAATTTTTAATATACAAAAAATATATCCGTCTTTTTAAGGGCGAGTGAGAATCTAGTATACCGTTAATGCATCAAAATCATTAATCTTATCAAAACATGGAATCTTCTTTTGTCTTTTTATTCATTACGTATATTTGAATTCAAAGATTCCGTTCATTCACAAGAGAACCATTCGTGCAAGTTAAAAGCTTAAACAAAGAAAACGAAATGATTCGATAAAATTAACTAATTCGATAAATCATAGTCACTCAGGACAAGTGAACTTCATTACGCTAAGTATTCTTTTGTAGATAAAATCTAAATGATTTGCTAAAAAGTTTCCTGTTCATTGATGTTTCTCACCAATTTCATCTATTTGAAGCTATATGAAGTTCGCTATTTTTCCTTAAAATACAAAATAATTGATTATAAGTTATAGTTAGAGACAATAGAAAAATGGAAAATTATTGGGCATTAATAAGGATGCGTACAAAATTTTCATTTGGGCTTACATCCTAATCATATTCGTCTGACGTGAGATTTGAGAGCAACGCCTACACGACTAAATTCAATTTGAAAAATAGATACATATTTGAATTTAAAAAAAAAAGATACATATTTAGAAAAATTATGATTAGAAACTTTTCTTTACTATATTAATATAATTTTTATCTGACACAAATTAATTATCGTCAAAATATAATCTAAACTTCTGGATACACATGTACATCTAGAGTGCAACATCACCAATTTGAAAAAGTACTAATAATTTCACATATAATAAATAATTTAATTTGTTGTATACATAATAAAAATGAACTAAAGTTAATTGTTCTGATGTCATGAAATAAATCAAACTTTGTACTAATTGAACAACATGCCAGAAAAAAATCCGTTTTACAATCAACTCAATAATTGTTTATTGTTCAAACAAAAGCTAATAATTGTTTAGAAGGATTTAAAAGTCAAATTGACTAATGAACTCTTGTTGATGACCATGCCACTGCTAATAGTTCTATCCTAGTTGTCATTGATGATGTAAATTGACTAAATTAGTAGTTCAATTCAAGTTTCTTATATACGTTTTTACTCTTCTTTTACTAAGTTTTCTACTCTTCTTATAATTCCATTTTACAAATAACGGTCAGTATGATTCCATGAGCTCATATTTTATTGTCAGATGTGTACTCTAATAAACTGTATAACCCCTACATCTGTCTGTCTGATTGGATATGTTTATCAGTGATCTCACAAATTTTGAAGAGAAAAAATATTGTTGGAGGTGCTGGTAAGACTGAAATGCTGTCACAAACATTTTAGAAACATGAAGATAAAAAAAGAGAGTCCTTATACTTTTGGATGACGCTAGAGTAGAACATTTTTTGGAGGGAGTCAAAAGGCATATAGCGACAAAATATTATTGAGACCTCTTCATGAGCTCAAATCTCAAGGACCTAGACTTTCTGTTTGTGGGTTTTCTTGAAAGGGTATCAGATGATATGAATGCTTCTCTGGTACGTCAAGTCACAGACGAGGAGATAAAAAGGGTAGCCTTTGCGGTAAAAGGTAGCAGCACACCGGGTGAGGATAATCTGACTGGAGTGTTTTACCAGAATTTTTGGCACATAGTTGGAGCTAAAATCTGGATGGAATCATATGCATATTAGTTTGCTCCCGAAGATTCCGAATCCCTCTTATATGAAGGACATGAGACCAATCAGTTTGTGTTCAGTCCAATACAAGATCATCTCTAAAATTTTAGCGGAAAGGTTGAAATCAGTCTTGGCAGAGGTTGTTTCGGACACTCAGGGAGCTTTTGTGGGTGGTCATTTGATTACTGATAATGTGATGATAACTCATGAGTTGGTGCATGGACTGCGTACGAATGCTACGATCGCTAAGGACTTCAGCGGTCAAAACTGATATGTCGAAAGCATATGATCGGGTAGAGTGAAATTTTGGGGAGACGTTATTGAAAAAGTCAGGTTTCGATAGGATTTGGATCCGTTGGGTGATGGCTTGTATCTTGACAGTTTCCTATACGGTTCTTCTTAACGGCCGGCCACATGGTTTCATCAAACCAGAACGGAGAATTCGTCAAGGGGATCCTCTCTCCCCTTTCTTATTTATTCTCTGCGCCGAAGCCCTGGTCGGTACTCTTAACCAGTCTGAAACGGCTGGCAAACTACAAGGGATCATGTTAGGTGCTGGTGGCCTTGTGGTTCATCATCTTTGGTTTGCAGATGATAGCTTACTGATGTGTCATGCGAATGTGGCAGAAAGTGAAGAACTAGTACAATGCTTACAACGATTTGGTGATGCGTCAGGTCAACTCATTAATCTAGCCAAGTCTTCCATTATCTTTGGATCACAAGTTCATGAAGATGTTAAAGCTGAGATAAAAACAGCCTTAGGCATTGATAAAGAGGGCATAAAGGGTACCTATTTGGGTCTACCAGAGTGCTTCAAAGGTTCGGAGATTGAGCTGCTCAACTTTATCAAGGACAGACTTCATTCGCGGTTACATGGGTGGTTTGCAAAGGGTCTCTCCGAAGGCGGAAAAGAAGTCCTGTTAAAGTCAATATGTATGGCTCTACTTATATACGCTATGTTTGTCTTCCGACTACCGAAGACCTTATGTGAAAAGCTCACTAGTGTAATGTGTGAATTCTGGTGGAGTAGTGGAGAGCTAAGGCGGAGGATTTCATGGGATTTATAAAAGAATCTATGTAAAGTAAGGAGGAGGTGGGCTCGGTTTTCATGATATCGAAAGGTTCAACCAAGTGTTGCTGGCTAAACAAGCTTGGCGTGTGGTGTCCAGACCAAATTTTCTTCTCTCTAGGGTTTTAAAGAGCAGGTACTACAGGAATAATACGCTTCTGGAGTGTGGTCTGGGATCACGTCCCTCTTATGCATGGCGGAGTCTCCTACATGGGTGTGAACTTTTTAAAAAGGGGATGGTCCGTGAGGTTGGTAATGGCAGGGACACCAATGTGTGGATGGAGAAGTGGATTGTGGACAGAGTACAAAAAACACCAATGTAAAGGACCGATAGTCCCATTGATCTCACGCTGAAGATTGCTATCCTTCTGTTACCAGGGTCCTCCTCGTGGAATGAGTTCCTCGTTCGTCGTACGTTCTCCCCCGAATATGCAGAGATTATTCTAAGGATCTAGCCTAATCTACATAGGCAAGACAGTTTTAAATGGGGCCTCACTAGGAATGGATGCTGCTCCTCTCAGAGTGGTTATAGGTTGCTACACACCTTACGTGAAATGAATGGTCAGCAACGAGGTCTTCTTCCAGTGGAGAAGCAAATGTGGAAAAATGTTTGGAAATTTAGAGCCCCTTATAAGATCAAGCATTTCTTGTGGAGAGCTTTATCTGGTGCTCTAGCTGTGAAGGAAAGGCTTAGCTCTCGGGGAATTCAGTTGGACACGACGTGTAAAGTATATGCTCCAATGCAGCTGAAACTGTTTGTCATGCCTTTTTCACTTGCCCTCTGGCCCAAGAAGGTATGTGCTAAGTCTCACATACGACTACCTAGAGAAGGGTTTTCTAGAAACTCTGTCTTTTTGAACCTTCATCATCTAGTGGTCTCTAATGGCAGCTCTCGAAACACTCATCGTATGGCACATTCCCATGGATTTTGTGGGAAATTTGGAAAGCTAGGAACGCTCTTGAGTATAAAAAAAACAAACAGGTCCAGCGGTAGTGTTACTAAAGGCAAAGAAAGCTGCTGAATAATGGGTGGAGGCCAATTACAAAGATGCATTAATGGCTTCTGGACGAAGTTTAGGAAGTAGTAATAATCAGGCTTGGGTCCACCCTTCGCTTGGGACCTTGAAATGTAATATCGGAGTGTCATGAAATAAGGCTCAGGCGGTTAGTGGAGCGGCTTGGCTTCTGAGGGATCATAACGGAGCAGTACTCCTGCATAGCCGTTGTGTATTTTCGGGGGTTTCCTCCCAGACGGAAGCAAAGCTGTTGGGTATCCTCTTTGCTGTTGAGAGTATGGTTTCAACCAATCAGCCAAATATAACCTTTGAGTGTCACTACACTCTTTCTCATGACGCCATACTCTGTCATGTGGGATTGCCAAGCTTGCGTTCACTAATAAATGAGATTACATCTCTCCTTTGCCGTCTGCAAACCTTGCAACTAGCCTATGTGTGTGAAGCACGGAACTATCCTGCAACAAGGATAGCCGAGAGTGTCGTTTGTGATAGTAGATTCTCCTCTTATATTGCAACGGGAGGTCCTACTTGGTTTCTAGCAACTCTGAATGTGGAAGCATCTCGTTGATGAGGTTCCATACGCAGATGATTGGTTTCACTTCTTGTATGTTACCACCGGCGAAACCTTCCTCGCTTTCTCATTATCGTCTTTTGTTGGGTATCTACTGACATTCCTCCTTCTTTTGTTTCTATATTTTATTGTCTTTAGTTTCTAGTGATTTTCTTAGAGTTGCTCCGCTCTTGTGTTGGAGTCTCTCAATACATTCATGTTTCCACATTATATTACAATAGAAATCCAGTTTAAAAAAACATTTTAGAGGCTTGAAGCCTTTTGAAATATTGTGGCCCTTATAATTATCACTAAATTTACCAATTGAAAAATATTTTTAACGAACAAAATGTTTTCCAAAGATGGATGTCTTGTTCAAACCAGAAACAATGGGGGGAAAATCTAAACTTACTTAACCATTTAAGGTACACACAATTTCAAAAATGTTATACATGTTTTAAAAAAAAAATATGTGGCCTAAAATCAATGCTTCAATGACTTTAAAGGAGGAAAAAGATCTGACTGGAATCCATGGTTCTTACTAACAATTCTTAACCCCACCCTCCAATGTTAATAAGATTTAATTTTTATTTCATTCTTATTAATATTTCATGGTTCTACAGTTACAATATTGAAGTTTAACTAAATGTTTCCTAAAACATTTAAACACAAATTGCACACCTTTGTGACATTCAACTTATCATTTTTAACATGGCATATTTGAGATTTTTGGAACTATAAACATTAAAAATATATACAAAATAATTTTTATATCCACGACTTATCCTTATATAAAAACTTTCCAAAATTTCAGAGGTTATAAACAATGTTTCACGCGACTGTGCTAAGATCCAATTTTACTAACACAATAAGTCACATGACGATGATACAATGCACTTTTTGTTGGTTAATCAGGGTTGAAATCTAGAAAGTTGTGCATTATATATTTGGATAGTAATTGAATCGTCATGTTTTACTTAAAAAGTATTTCGACCCTATTCTAAGCCATTGGGTTATACGAAATCCCTTTATATGATAAGACAATCAAAGTTCCGTTCTTGTTTTGGGCTAAAATAGAAGAATAACAAATAGAGCTTTAATGCTTATATATGTTTCTTCAAAGATCTTTGATATTATAGAAGTAATCTAATATTACTGAACTTCAGGCCTTTGCCTGGAAAGTCAATGCACCACCAAAGATGCGCCATCTTATATGGCAATTGTTAACATGACATGTGGCGGTCACAAAGAACCTAAATTACAAAAATTTGAGATGTGACGATTACTGTCCGCGATGTGGGGAGCCGGAGGAATCAGTTACCCATGCCATTTTTTAGTGTCCGCCTGCCTTACAAGTTTGAGTTTTATCTTCGACGCCCTCAGGACAAAACATATTTCCATACATAGTATCTTTGCCAACATGGATTACCTCTTCTGGTGAAAGAATGAGGTTGATGCACATGAATCACACAGAGATCCTTTTCCATGGATAATCTTGTATATCTAGAAGGCCCGGAATGATAAACTTTTCAGGAGAATTGATAGAGATCTGATGGAGCTAATACGATATGCAGAAAGTGAATGCCTTGCATGGTTTAATGCTAATGAGACGAACAATCAGAATCCACATGTGCACATGAGCGAGCCATCACATACCTTATGTCTTGAAAATATGTGTATGGTGGATGGTTCTTGGACCGCCATAGACCAGTACAATGGCTGGGTGTGGAAGGGCTGTAACGGAAATATTGAACTCATGGAGACGCGAAATCTAAGGAAGCGATAGACGGCACTTCATTCGGAATTAGAGGCTCTTAGATGGGCAATGGAATGTATGCTCCAACATTCATTCTGCCAACGTTTTGGCACTGACTGCAAGGACATTATCGTGATGGTATCGGAACTACATGAGTGATTGAGCTTTACAACATAACTGGAGACGATACAGACACTACTTATTTGCTTCTTAGAATTTGAGATCTGCCATATCCCAAGAAATCTTAACGAAACTGCAGACGCACTGGCTAGGAATGCACGTTCTTTTCATAGAAGTATTTGTTTCGTTGGTTGTTCTTTCTGGTTTAGCTTTCCAGACCACCTCAAACTTGAGTAATAGAATGACCGTTTGATGAAAAAAAAATAGTTATAAAAACAAAAAGATCTAAAAAAGATTTTTATTTTAATAATATAAATTAAAATGTAATCACTACGCGACAAGTTTTATGGGTTATCTCACTTCAGGTTACATCATTAAAAATAAAAATCAATGCAAATGAACAAAATACACAAATAAAAATGTTACCAATCAAAATTTAGATATACACTTTATAAGCGCGTATCAAAAACACATAGAATTTTTCTTTGAATCCAACACATCAACATTATAATATCTTTTGTTAACAACACATTCAATACTCCATTTGATTTTTGATCGGTTATGTGTATATTTTACAAACATATACAATCATCACAATTATAAATGTAATAAGAATACAAATATTTTAAAACATAAATGTTTTTAACTACTGTTTATTATAAGTAAACAAATCCCTCGTTTTTCTTTTTGACATCGAAATAAATAGACTCAAATAGACTCTGCAAACCACACTAGTAACTCTGCATCCATATGAACGACTAAGGACATTTGTTCTCTAGCACTTCTTGCAAGACCGTTCGCCCTACGGTTCGTCGTTCTTGGTATATGAATGAACTCTGAGTGGATGAAGCTAGTTTTGAGGTACTAATGTCATCCAAGTAAGTCGCAAAGGCTGGCCATTCTTCTGGTTCCGACACCATCTTCACCAGTTGTAAGCAATCTGTTGCAAAAGTAACATGATACTGACACAGTTTCCTCATACTCTCCATTGCCCAATTTAGAGGCTCTATCTCCGCATGTCCGGGTAACTATTATGATTAGTTTGATTTGCTGGTCTCAGACGAGTGGTTGGGAGCCAAAGATCATTCCATACTGAAATAGAAGAGCTCGATCCCACTTGTTTGATTGATCCTTTACTAACCAGAGATCTAGCATAAACCATACTGCGCCATCCATAAGACGGGGAATATGATCTGTTTGGATCCAGGAGTGATGCGTTTCTGAAATACCGTCCTTTGAATACTTGAGAGAATAGTGTATTAGGTTTTTCAATCAACCGCCATAGTTGTTTTGCAAGCATTGTTGTATTAAAGTCTGTGAGATCTTTAATACCCAATCCACCTGCATCTTTAGGTTGACATAATTTATCCCATGATTTCCAGTGCATACTTTTTGTATTCCCCCAAGAACTCCACCAAAATTGGGCCACTACACTGGTTAGTTTTTTTTGTTGTAGTCTTAGTCAAACGAAAGCAAGACATTACATGATGGGTAAAGCCGTAACGAATGATTTGATAATCACTTCCTTTCCTCTCTTTGTAAAAAACTTAAAGGTCCATTCATTGACTCTGCTACTTAATCGATCTTGAACGAAACCGAACACCTTGTTTTTGATCCGCCCATGCATTATGGTATTCCCAAATATGACTCCATACCTCCAATATTCTGGATACCCAGAATATCCCTGAGCTCTTGTCTTGTATTTTCCTCAATCTTGAACCCAAATTGAATAGAGGATTTCTGAAAGTTTATCAATTAACCTGACACCACCTCATATTCTTTCAAAATCCGTAGAATAGTCTGGCATTCTGTTTTCAGTGCCTTACAGAAAAAGGCTATCATCCGCAATAAGCAAATGAGATATTGGAGGTCATGCTTTAGCCACCTTTATTCCTGTTAGTAGATTTTCTGTTTCAGCTTTCTTAATGTTCGCAATCAATGCTTATGTGCACAATATGAATAGGTAAGGAGATAGAGGATCTCCCTGCCTCAACCCCCGTTGTGGTACAATGTGCCCTTTGAGTTGACCATTCAACAACACTCGATAATGGACCGAGGATATACATTCCATCATTAATTGTATCCAACGAGTAGCAAAGCCCATCCGATCAAGTAATGCCTGAAGAAAATCTCATTCAACTCTATCATACGCTTTGCTAATATCTGTCTTAATTGCCATAAACTTATTTTAATATGATTTATTTGCTCGTAATCCATGAAACAAATCCCTCGTTTTATAAGTGCAGATCAAAATTTAGTGTACTTTTTTCTTTTTTCTTTTTTTTGTCGGCATCCCATTTAAATTAGATCAAGTGTTGGCCAGACGAATCGATTCTTTGAGAATCATCTCCGTATGTCCGTGTCTGATCTATATGGGAAAAAATATAGCCTCTGATTCTTGCTTCCTTCGCTAATGAATCCGCCCGACCATTCCTACTCCGAGGAATACGAGTCAGACTCACGTCTTTGAAATCCTCTTGTAGTCTCCGAAACAACTCAATTTCTGACGCGAATGTTAGCGAGTCCATCGGGTTCGCAATCATGTCCAATAAATCTGAGCAGTCTGTCTCGAACCGGATCGAAATTATCCTCATGTCTCTCATGCTTGAAGTTGCCCAAAGTAAACTTTCCATCTCAGCATGTAAAGCTGAGAGGCTCCTATCGCATGCTCGTAATACGAAAGATTCAGAACCCATTTGATCCTTAAGACTCCACCCTAGTCCACTGACACTGCCATTATTGATCCATGAAGCATCAATTTGGCAAGTAGGGATTCGAGGTATCCAAGGAGGCACTGTCTCAACCTCTGTAAAATGAGGGTCTTCTTGATCCTCGTCCACTTCCTCTTTTTCGTTAGCATTTCGCCAACATTCCGCCTCAAGGGACGCAAGTTGAAGAGTGTCAATCGGGGATACAACTTTCCCATTAAAGAGTTTGTCGTTCCTCGCCTTCCAAATGTACCAACAGATCCATGGGAAGGTATCGAATTGTGGTCTCAGAGGAGCCACCTCTTTTCTTTTCCAAAACAGAAAATTCATGTTTTGATAAATAGATGTACTCGGGAAGTAACCCGGAAGGGACGGATAGTCCGATAAAGCCCACACCTGCAAGGCTGGTGGGCATTCAAAAAGAAGGTGATTAACCGACTCCACTGGGCCAGCACATCTAGGAAAACTCCTATCGGTGCCCAAATGTCTATAGGTGAGCCTCTCTGCCGTTGCCACACAAACCGAGATAGACTGCCACAAGAAGTGTTTCATCTTACTTGGGGTTTTTATCTTCCAAACATGGCTTTGGAGGCTCGTGATACTTGGTTCAAGAACCGGTTCTTGTGCAAGACTTAGTTTGGTCGATCGAAGTAGATCATAACCAGATTTAACTGAATAAACTCCAGATTTTGTGTGGTTCCAAACATATCCATCCAAAGCTAGAGATCGAGAAGGTTTTTGTCTAAGTATCAAGGGGATATCATCTGGATGAAAGAATTTCCGTAAAAGCTGGAGATCCCAGTCCTTGGTATCATTCCTAATAAAGGACTAAACAAGAAGTTGGGGCAATTTATAAACAATGTGGTCAGCAGGTCTAGGTGGTCGAGCAACTGAGTCTGGAACACAAGACTCACTCCAAACCCTCGTATCTCGACCTGTACCAATTGTTTTTCGTAAACCCGAAATGAGTAGAGGTTTTGATGCCATGTTTAGTGTACTTATAAATTTTAAATCAATATCTAAAATCTACTAGTCGACTTACCTACATTCCTACATCAACCTATGACTGATGAATCATCGAATAAGCAAAAAAGTTGTTAAGTACAAAGCGAATTTAACAAAAAAGATTAACAATTTTATTATTAATTACTACTGGTTAAAAAACTTGTCAATAAGAAAAATAATCCTACGCTTAAAAGACACACATATTAAAATCTAGTACTTTGATTAAAAGAACAATAAAGCAGAATTTAAGTGTTACCATTGAATATGGTATCTAATTAGTAACTTAACTTTGTTTTGCATTCTACTTTGCATTTTACTTCACATGTCTATTGTCATTACTAAACTATTCCCTAATCGTAGAAATATATTTTTCATTCTACTCTTTTAGGCCCACTAATTTGACCTTATATTAATAGATCCGCGTTTTTCTACCGAAGAGAGAAAAGGGTGGTAAAAAACAAATTTAGACACCAATGCTATAATTAAGCTTTAATAAACTAAACATTTTGATATTCAAAGCCAATTGAAACTAATTTTAAGTTAACAAACCAACGATTTACCTTTTTACTTTCAGTCTAAAAATAAATCGTGTTTCCAATATATAACAAACCCGGTGCTCCACGAAAAAAGTTGTCATCTTCTCAAACATACAACTTATCGTTTGAAACTAAAAAAGAAGAGACCACCAAACAAAAACAAAAATGGCGTCCAAAGCCATCTTCTTCTCTGTCTTTGTCGTCTCCGCCGTGTGTTTGTCCACTCTCGCCGGTTTTGCCGCAGCCGATGCTGACGATTTGGACAGTTTCCAGATTCAGGGATCAGTTTACTGTGACACTTGCCGTGTCCAATTCATTACCCGTCTCAGCCAATTCCTCGAAGGTAGGTTAAATTTAAAATAAGTGTTATACAAATTAGTTATGAATACGTGAGAATATATGTCTTGGAGCCTCCAAAAACAATTAACACATCAAATACACGTTTGATAAACGAAATCGTTTGAGACGACTAGGTGTGGCGCTCTCTATCTTGCATGTTATAAGAATGCATGCAACGACATACAATAAGTATACCGGTTTCTAAATCCCACGTAGTTGATGCAATTCACCAATATTACTGGAGTTACCCGACCACAGTTCAAAACTAGATCAATTATATAATATGTTCAAACAAGTAGTTAATTTGATTTAAGTTTTAGACTTTAGTCCTAGTGATTCGCTAATCCCTAGCTAGTAATGCATGAAGTCGATTCAGAATTAACCCTCAAAATTATACTATTAGTCTGTGGATTACCTTTTTCAAATATCTCGTACATAGGTTTGTCATTTCTTATATTAGTCAGACATTAAGCTATTATATCATTAACAATTGTAAATAATTTCTGATATGTATATCAAAAGATTTATATTGTATCTTTAGGCTCCAAATAGCTATGGTACCTAAAGATACGTACAACAGTATAACCGTTTGCTTCGCCACACAGTCACACTTTTGTTCTCATTCAAACCATTATATATTTTAGGGTCGGTTTTGAGATTTTAGGAATATAGATAATTTAGTAATAATTTTAACATTTAAAAAAAAAAATTGGTGTCCTATTTTTGTGTAAACAATTTCTTAAATGTTAGGGAGCATATGTCATTCATTCACTTATGTTCAGTACAGATTATGACTAAATTATACCTATTATTATGTTTCGTTTTAACGTGTTTTCGTGTTTGTGAAGGTGCGAAAGTGAAGTTGGAGTGCAGGAGCAGAACAAACGGAACCCTAACGTTGACCAAAGAAGCCGTGACAGACAAATCAGGAAGCTACAAGATGGAAGTAACCGGTGACCACGAAGAAGAAGTTTGCGAGCTCGTATTGGTCCAATCACCAGACAGTGGTTGCAGTGACGTCAGCAAAGATGACTACTTACGTAACGCCGCTAAGATCAGTTTAACGGCGAATGACGGAATCGTCTCTCACGAGACACGTGTTGTTAACCCTCTCGGATTCATGGTTAAGACGCCATTAGCTGATTGTCCCGCTGCTTTCAAGGAGCTCGGTATTGTCCCCGACGTCACCTTTTAAGCGAAGAAATAAAATATATGAAGTGAGAGATATTAATTTCTATTTGCTTGATCTTGAAGGATTTTGCCGTCAAGTTTATCAGTGATTTTATTATTATGAATTAATATCAGCATTATTTATTGATGCTAATTTCTCGCTTTTTGTTTTTGTTTAATTTGAATTGTGAGCCATACTTGCGTTTGATCAGGAAATTATCATTTATTACTACAAAGACTGCACTTCGCTAGCCTGAGTGGGTGTAATGATTGTCTGAAACCTAATTAAGATTTGAATTACATTTTTTTAAAAGGCTAATTTCGGTGAGCATATCAATCAGGATTCGAAGCAATCGGAGTTTGAAACAAATTCACAACACTAAATACGTATGGCCAGGCATATATGGAATGTGCTTTGAGCCTCGTTTGAAAATGTGAAAAAAACAAAATGAATTGATAATCAATTAGAGAAGGATAAATTAACTAGATTCTTCTTTTTGTCATCTTTACAAATAATGAATTTATTACGGATTAAAAACAAATCTAACTATTTCATGTTGGTTTGATCACAATAAAAGAAGTTACATTTGTTTTATCCTCCGAAATTCAGTTGATTAATAAATATATTATTTAGTCTTCATAGTACTACGAAAACATATGTGTAGATCATCTAATCTCCAATCCAAAACTATCTCAAGTCTTATAAATTTAAAGACCGGTCTTGTACAACCACAGTAACCAAGTTGTAGTCGTCATACTACATATAGAAGCGAACCCATTTTTTTCTTTTCTTTTAACACACAATCTCTTATACATTAATCTATGAGCATTACAATATATTTTATAATATAACATTACAATAGGCATATAATAAAATTAAACAAAATAATGGATTAAACATTAACATTAGGCATATAATAAAAAATTGATATTTTTGTTTACTCCATTACACAATCTCTGTACACATTAACACATTCTATCAAAATATATTTTAATACTATGCTCATGGATTAATGTTAGATTATACAATCTAACATTATCTCTTGTATTATAACATTACAATAGGCATATAATAAAATTAAACAAAATAATGGAGTAAACATTAACATTAGGCATATAATAAAAAATTAATATTTTTTTCTTATATGCTACATTTTATTTTCTCAAAACGATGATAAATTACTAAAACTGTTAAAAATCCACATTTAATTTTTGTGATGAATTGATTAACTTTTTTGTTATAACAAGAAACAAATGATCATATAATCATATAAATGTGAAGTCCCATTTAATATATATAATATATAAAATACATAAACATGTTAATTTCAAAATTTGCATTGAGTAGGAAGCCTCAACTATAAATATACATATTAGTAAAAATAATATTTTTTGTTAGAGCAAATATAAAAATATTAATAAAATCATATGAGTACGAAGCCTCAATTAATAAATATCCATATTAAAATATACTATATATCTATGTCAATATTATTTAATTTTAAATATACCATATAAAATAATTAAATGATTATTTTGATTTTTACTAAAAATATTATTGTAAATAAAAATAGAAGTGTTTTTATTTATGTGCTTACTCTAATTTAATTAAATACGTAATAGTTACTCGTTTCTAAATTATTCAATATATTTATTATTTCATAATACGCAAATGAACACAAAATAAATAATAATATGTATAAACATTTTGTATATATAACTAATGTTCATTCTGCGCAAGCGCGAATTTCAAATGTTATTTGATCATATCACTTCAAAAATACAATTATTCATATGTAAGTGCGGTGGTGAATAATAACATCCAGATGATATCCTTGAAGCCCAATATAAATTAAATAGGTTTAAAAAAATAAAATATCAACAAATATAACTTTACTCATCAACCTTATATTGACGGTACATGGCTATACGTTTGGAAGCTTATGACAAGATGGTTGAACGGTTAAAGTTAGTATTTAACAATTTTTAGTATATAAATATTCCTAACCGGTTACAAAAATAAAAGGAACATCTAAACGCCGAGGTGCGATCATAATGAAGGTTTCTAACACAAAGCAGTAGAAAAATAAAGATACAAACTTAGGCAAGTTTGATAACAAGTTGAAAGAATCTTCAACCGTGGGAATAATCACCGTATATTGTGACGTTGAGCGCTCGAAAACCTCGAGTCTCATTGGAATGAGATTCGTTGTACCTTCCGGCCCCAAATGAGCCATTACACAAGGTAGCAAACGGTAAGGAAAACGACAATACTCATTAGCTCTGAACCCAAGAGAAGAGTACCTCACATGAAGAGGGATTTTGATGGAAATTTTCCCTCCCACAAAGAAGAGGAAGATGGCAAAAAGATTTCTCATGGCCTCGGCATGAAGAAGTTTGACTAACCTTTTTTGAAAGAGAAAAAGCTAAGAGACTACAAGCTTCAAGCTGTGATATACTCCAACAAAATATTGATATCAGTTTGACACATGACACTTGCTCTTGTCGGAGTTGAACGTTGATTACGTGCTGTGCTTGACATTTTTGAATTAACTATAAAGACTGCACCAAGGAGAAAAGCTTGTACTTTTGAGCCTAACCCATGAAGTTAGATTGATGGGGATAACATCTCAAATTCCGTAAATGTTTTTGGCAGTGAAGGACAAGAGAACTACGAACATATCCAATATATTGTTTGATGACCGTAAGCCACAATGACAAGTGGAGTGTTATACTTAGAGCCTACTGGTGTGAGAGTTATGAACACAAAAACAAAGTTCTCTTGAGTTTTGTAAATGTCGAGAAAGAGAATGATGGAGAATGAGATTGTGTGTTGATAAAATGGGAGACTGAGAGAGATTAAGAGAGTATGAGTGAGATTAGAAGATTGAGAGATTCAATAGCAAAAAAATAGAGTTTAGGTAGCCAAAGATTACGAAGGAGAAGAGCAAACCCCCTACTCACTTGATTCTTTACAATTACTTACAAAAGGTTTTATATAAGCAATACGACTTGAAACAACTAAATTTAAAATAATGGGGGGAAGAAGACAAAGAGATAAAGCTCCAACAGCTCTAAAGAAATAAGGTTCTAACAACTCTATTTTGAAATTTGTACTTTTGGATTGTAGTGAACAATACCCACGAATTCATATAGCCTCAAAGTGCACAATGCAGGAAACTCATATTCAGCACTTTGATGTTATAAATAAATTTGTTTTCCTCTCAACATTGTTTTGTTCTCTACAGTCTCAAAGTGCTCAATGTAGGAAACTCATCTTCAGCACTTCGATTTTGTAGGTAAGTCTGTTTTCTTCATATTATTTCTCTCTCTTTTATTCTCTTAATCTTTGATTATTCCTTTTTCATTTTTACACGCCTCCTCAAACTTGACCATAGGAGATCCGGAGTCCAAGCTTAAAACCTTGAAGAACTCACATATTAAAAATCTTAGTAAGGAAAATCCATTGGGATAAAACCTTTCTAATGGAAAAAGAGTGGAGGCTTTGCAGCCTAGTGATATACCTTGTTATTTACCAGTTTAAGACTACCATTTGGACCCTATTTGGAATCTGCTATGTATGTCTAGATTGTGTTTTAGATTCTTTTAAGATCAAGGCAAGTTTTAAAGCATTAAGGAGATAATAGATCTTGGTAGAGTATTCAGAGAGGATATCCAGTTTTCCAGTCAGAGTCAAAGTCAAGCCTGACCATCGATCGACGGTGCACACTTTCTGTCGAACGACGCTCTACTCGTAGAGCAGTTGACCAACTCAAGCCCAAGTCAAGATAATTTACATAAATGCCCGTGACGAGTTTTGACCTAGTTTTCACCAAGTTTATAAGGTCTTGCCCTTATATTGGCAAAAAAACAACCACCACAACCAACAACCAACAACCAACAACCACCACACACAACAACTTAGAGATTTATAGCTTTGTTTAGAGTTTTTAGTAGTTTTGGAGAGAAGATCTGACTCCTTCAGAGATATGTATTGGAACCCCGTTATCTATTTTATGCATTCTATTATTCAGTTTATTATGTCTTCTATGATTAAGTCTGAGTAATTCTCTTATTAGATTTAGAGTTCATTATGGTATTGTTAAATTAGCCCAAAAATAAGATTGCTAGGATGAAAAGATATCCATCTTTGGAATTGTGTTTAATGCTTGTGTTCTAGAGTAGCTAACTAGAACCCTGAACCTAGGACATAGACAACTACGAGAGTAGGTTATTTGCCTAAATTAATTCCATTTAGTTAGGTTGTTAGATACATGCTAGAGCTGGTGTAATTAACCTAGCGGACGCACTTCCTGTCCGATAACCGTCGATCGACACTAGGCCTTCGCCGTCGATCGACGGCCGACTCCTCTGTTCGCATACGAGAGTTGGAACGAGAGGGGATCGGATTGTGATTAGGATCCTTGCATATTTCATAATTCTTGCATCTTATTCATTATAATTCACTTACCAGGAAACCCTAGATCTATATTTCCTTATTTGAATCAGTTTAACTATTTAGCAAATTTTCTTTTCGGAAAAACCCTCACTACAAAAATCCCCTATTTATAGTTCACATAGCTTAACCTTTAGGACCCAAAAATCTATTGTGTGCCCTCGCTCCCTGTGGATTCAATCCCTATGTACTACAATTTGCCCTCTCTTGGCAAAAGTAATTTATAGGGTTAATTTGATAGATTGCCTACTTAATTTTATACTTAACCTGCACGCTGTCAAATTTGGTGACATTGCCGGGGAACAAGGATCACCATTAGATCTATTTTCTAGGGTTTAGTCTAGGTTTTTCTTTTACTACAAGTTACTGATAATTTATTTTTCTTGTTTTTCAGTTGCATGCCTAGCAGTACCAGAAGCCAAAGGAACAAAGAATTACTCTTTTCAGACCCAGTTGCAATCAAACGCTCAAACTGCAAGCAAACGCGACTAGCATCGATTGACGACAACACTCGACCGGCGATCGATACTCGCGCTTTAACATCGATCGACACCACCTCTTCGGCATCGATCGACGGTAACAACAGAAAGATGGTTGTGACACTAGTTGTGGTCCGAGACGAGAGAGTATGACCTCGAAGGTCATCTGTGTAACGCAACTTGTCAGAAGATTGATGAGCAGGGAGTTGTGATCCCTGAACCAGAGGCAGACGCTGCAGTGGCTCAACCTGAAGCTGCCGCCCAAGCTGCTCAATGAGCACTGGCGAACTACAATCGTCCAAACCAGTTCTACGCTAATAGATCTGCCATTTGTCCTCTAGCTTTCCAGAGGAATGATTTTGAGATCAAACCATCGTTCTTCGCACTTGTTGCGCAGACATCCTACCACATAATGCAACATGAGCACCCTCTGGATCATATGGAGCAATTTGAGGATCTAGTTTCTGCTATCAAAGCCAATGAAGTCCTTGAGGACTATCTATTCTGCAAGCTCTTCAAGTACTCACTCGCTGAAGATGTTTTGCATTGGCTTAAGCAACTACCACCAGGATCTCTGAGATCATGGACAAACATCAAGAACGCATTCTTACGCAACTTATTTGATGAAGCACGGGCAGAGGACTTGAGAAGCAAGATTGCAACATTCACACATGAACCTGGGGAATCGTTCAGAAGCTCTTAGTTCAGATTCAAGTCCTATCAGAGAGACTGCCCGCACCACAGCTTCAATGAAGTGAAACTCCTTAGCACTTTCTTCAGAGGTATTGATCTGCAATACCATATGGCTCTAGACACTGCTAGTGAAGGGAACTTCAGCATTAAGAGTCATGAGGAAGCAACAAGGCTTATTGAGAACTTGACATCCAGTAATGGCACCAAGAACACTGACTAGAAAAAGAAGAAATCAGCTCCATCTCTAAGCAAGGAGCATATAGATGAGGTCAAGCCAAAGTTGGACAATGTTCAGAAATTTCTTAAGAAGCAAGAAGTGAAAGCCCTAGAACAAAAGGATGAGGAAGAGGATGTGAACTTTGTTGGGAGAAACGGTTATTAGAGACCAGGAAATCCAGGATACAACAGGAACTCCTATGGTGGGAACAAGAATCATAATCCTTAGCAGAATCCAAGTAGCAAAAGCCTCAAGAAAGTAGGTTGGAAGCCATGGTTGATAGGATACTGAAGCAGCAACAATAGATGACTGTGAACTTCAATGGGAAGATAGACTTGTTGTACACCAAGTTCAAAAACCTCAACACTCATGTCAAGAAGCTGGACAATCAAGTGGTCCAAACAAGTGAGGCAATTCAGATACATGAGGCCTTGATTAAGGAAAAAGGAGAGGCTAGTCAGAAGCACCACGTTGATGCATTGATAGGTGAAGACTTTTGGCAAAAGGTGAAGAGAGAACAGCTGCAAGACGAAGAATTTCATGTGGAAAATTCCATGTCATTCGGCAGTTCGCACTGGTGTCGGTCGACTCCAGAGTCGGACCGTCGATCGACGGAACCTGCAAAATCAGTCGCCTCGTGTGAATCCACCAATATCAATCGCCGGCGTGAAGAGATCTTTGATCGATGAACTCCGACAACAGAGTCGAGTCGTCTACCAAGTCAAAGTGCTAACCAATTCATCAGATCTTCAACTATGGAGAATCAGAAACATGATGCTAGTACAAACAACAGAAAGACACTTTAGAAGGAAGCAGAAGATTCCCAAACATCTTCCCAGATAAGCAACTAAGAGAGAGATTGATGGCTTTGCCAAAAGAGTTTCTAAAATACATTTAGATACTCCATTTGATGAAGCATATTATACTCACAAATTGTGGATGTTTTTCAGGGAATCCAGGGAAATAAAGAATGACACCCAACCCTTAGCAACGATCGACACCCAACCCTTGGCATCGATCGACGGTCCCTTCAACCAGAACCAGCACAGATCCCACACTCTGGCATCGATCGAAAATCATAACGCCGCATCGATCTCCGGTGTTGCCACATGTCAGAACAACGAGGACAGTCAAGAGGAGATATTCTACACCGGACGACAATACGGTGAGAGGGTGCCATAACCTAACAATCAAGAGTATGATGAGTCCTACTATGATGAAGAATCAGTCGAGCACCATGCCTTTCCACTCGAAGAATCTGGAAACTTTAGAGGCTCTTATGGAAGCTGGAATGCAGAGTCGATCAACGGTAACACTATTCCATCGAACGACGAGGACCCGACAGGATACGATGATGATTATGGATACCTCTGGCCAAATGAGTTTGTAATCATGAGATACCCAGATGGATATGCACAGACAATGGATGGAAAGATTCTAAATGTGTCCAAGGACGACATTTCTGACATACTAGCTATGGCCAATGGAGCAGGGAATCTTTTTAGAAATCAGACTTCGGATGAGACAGTCAACTCAACATCGATCGATGGCAATAGCTGGGCATCGATCGATGGTCATGATGCAGCATCTGGACAGAGACTGGTAACAGAGGACTTATTACAAGAAAAGATCGATAGATTCTACTTTTCCCAGGACATAATGATGGAAAGTATCAACCAGAGTTTGGAGGACATCTCAGAGCCCACATATTCCATACTCAACATGCTGACATGACGCATTCAAAAATTTGAAGAAGGAATGCACTGACTGTCTTTTATTCAGAAGAAGATGGAAAATCAGCAAGACATAGCGGATGCGGCTGTAAAAAGTTTTATTAGTGTATGGTTCGAGACACGCAGCGAATATGTGGATACTTGCTTTCCACATTGGTTTTATGAAACACCTTCCTATTCCAAAGGTCACAATGTCGAGGTTAAGACTATAACCAAGCGGTGACTAGGAAGCAACCCACTTTTTAGTAAGTTTTAATTCATTTTAATCATCTAGTTATTAATTAAAGTTTTTTTTTTATCATTTTAGGTTTTCAAAGAATGAGTAGAACAATTCGAGATCTCCATCGTTCGACGACATAACATAACCATCGGTCGATGGCTTTGGATGGTTTACCATCGGTCGTCACCCAACATTCGCCATCGGTCGACGATCATAACGCCGCATCGATCGATGGTGTTGTCCCAGGTTAAAACGACGAGGACAGTCAAGAGGAAATATTCTACACCAGGCGACAATACTGTGAGAGGGTGCTAGAACCTGAAAATTAAGAGTATGATGAGTCATACTATGAAGAAGAAGCAGTCGAGCACCATGCCTTTGCACTCGAAGAATCTGGAAATTTTAGAGGCTCTTATAGAAGCTGGAATGTAGATTCGATCGACGGTAACACTATTCCATCAAACGACGAGGACCGACAGGATACGGTGATGATTATGGATACCTCTGGCCAGATGATTTTGTAATCATGAGATACCCAGATGGATATGCACGGGCAATGAATGGAAGGATTTTAAATGTGTCCAAGGACGACATTGTTGAAATACTAGCTATAGCCAATGGAGCAGGGAATCTTTTCAGAAATCAGACTTTGGGTGAGACAGTCAACTCAACATCGATCGACGACAATAGCTGGGCGTCGATCGACGACAATAGCTGGGCGTCGATCGACGGTCATGACGCAGCATCTGGATAG
Source organism: Moricandia arvensis (assembly GCA_905132765.1). Classification (NCBI taxonomy): domain Eukaryota; kingdom Viridiplantae; phylum Streptophyta; class Magnoliopsida; order Brassicales; family Brassicaceae; genus Moricandia; species Moricandia arvensis. The sequence goes on along the minus strand of CAJHQP010004344.1, from coordinate 15,484 downwards.
AGACTGGTAACGGAGGACTTATTACAAGAAAAGCTCGATGAGTCTACTTTTCCCAAGACATAATAATGGAAAGTATCAACCAGAGTTTTTAGGACATCTCAGAGCCCACATATGCCAGACTCAACATGTTGACATGACGCATTCAAAAACTTGAAGAAGGGATGCACAGACTGTCTTTTATTCCAAAGAATATGGAAAATCAGCAGGACAGACGTATGCGACTGTAAGAAGTTTTATCAGTGCATGGTTCGAGACACGCAACAAATATGTGGATACTTGCTTTCCACATTGGTTTTATAAAACACCTTCCTAGTCCAAAGGTCACAACGTCGATCTTAAGATTATAACCAAGCATTGAGTGGGAGGCAACCCATTGTTTAGTAAGTTGTAATTCATTTTAATCATCTAGTTATTATTAATTATAGTTTTTTATTATTTTAGGTTTTCAAAGGAGGAGTAGAACAATTCGAGATCACCATCGGTCGACGCTATAACATAGTCGTCGACCCATAACCGTAGGTCGACGTCTTGGATGGTTTACCATCGGTCGACACCCACCATTCGCCATCGGTCGACGCTCCTTACGGATTTTGGTAACCTCGAGTTTTTCTCAACCTTTTATTTATGCTTTAGTTTTAATAACCAAACCCGACGAGATATTACTGGGGAAAGTGTAATTCAAGTTTGGTGGAGGTCGCTGATGCTTTTATTGATTTTGAGCTTTTATTTATAAAAAAAATTCACATATTTTTAGTAGAGTCAAGAAGGGAATTATGATCAACAACTTATTTACTGGCTAATTATACTTTAGTACCATTTTTAGACATGGTGATTGCAGAGAGTACTAAAGATGCCAAAGTGGATAATCCTACCATTAGATCACGCCTACTAAGAAAGTCTGAAGGAACCAAAGCTGATCTCCAACCTAATACTGACTACTTTGCTTGCTTTGGGGCTTGGTATACATTGGATCAGACTCCTTCTGCAAGATTGTAAGGTACTAGTTTATTAATCATGATTTCCTTTCTCTCTTTCTCTTCAGGATCTATAAGAAAAAATGATTGAGATATTTCCTGAGATGCAGAGGGGTAGATTCATTACCGATGACCCTACTATTCTAATTCAAAAGAATTATCACACATTGTTGGAAGTGAGAGGTAGGTAAATTACCAATGATGCCATTGCCTACAACTCTGTATTCAAAAATAAATAAATAAAATTGAAAATGAGATGGCAAAATGGACTGTAGCAACATCATTGTCCATTGAAATTGAGATTTAAAAGATTCTGAAAGAAAAGAGGAAAGAGAGGGATCATGAAAGGCTTCATACCTATAGATGCAGGTTTACAAGAGTTGAGTCCATGTGTCCTCTGATCGATACTTCCAAGGTAAAGCCTGCACTTTATTTTATGTAAAAAAATAAGATCAGTAGAGGGGTGAGTCAGATTAGTATTTGTTGAGTTGCTGACATAAAGGATTTGGTTGCTATGCTAGGATAAGACATATAAAGTTTCTCTTTGATTAGCATTATTCGATGTCGTTGCAATATAGTAGGGTGATAGTCGTGCTTATGTGTTACGAGAGTCCCCACTTTTCAAACCTCTTTCATATGCTACCGTTGTTTTCCTTGAGGACAAGCAAAAGGTTAAGTCTGGGGGAGTTGATATACATGTTATTTACCAGTTTAAGACTACCATTTGGACCCTATTTGGAGTCTTCTATGTATGTCTAGACTATGTTTTAGAGTCTTTTCAGGTCAATGTACGTTTTGGAGCATTATGGAGATAATGGAGCTTGGTGAAACATTCAGAGAGGATATCCAGTTGCTGTACAGTCAGAGTCGAAGTCAAGCCTGACCATTGATCGACAATGCACACTTGTTGTCGATCGACGGTCTACTCGCAGAGCAGTTGAACGACTTCAAGCCCAAGTCAAGATAACTTACAAGAATGCCCCGGACGAGTTTTGACCTGGCTTTCACCAAGTTTATAAGGTCTTGCCATTATTTAGGCAAAACAACCACCACCACACACTACAAGTTAGAGATTTCATAGCATAATATTTTTTTAGAGTTTTTAGTAATTTTGGGCAGAAGATCTGACTATTTCAGATATTTGTATTGGAACCCCATTATTTATTTTATGCATTATGTTATTCAGTTTATTATGTCTTCTATGATTATGTCTGAGTAATTCTCTTATTAGATTTAGGGTTCATTATGGTATTGTTGAATTAGCCCAAAAATATGATTGCGAGGATGAAAAGATATTCATCTTTGAAATTGTGTTTCATGCTTGTGTTATGGAGTAGCTAACTAGAGCCCTGACCTAGGACATAGATAACTACGAGAGTATGTTCTTTGCCTGAATTAATTCCACTGAGTTAGGTTGTTAAATACATGAGAGCTTGTGTAATTAACCTAGAGGACGCACTTCCTGTCCGATAACCGTCGATCGACACTAGGCCTTCGCCTTCGATCAACGGTCGACTCTTCTGTTCGCATATGAGAGTTGAAACGAGACGGGTCAGATTGTGATTAGGGTCCTTGCATATTTCATAATCCTTGCATCTTATTCATTATAATTCACTTACCAAGAAACCCTAGACCTGTATTTCCTTATATGAATCAGTTTAACTATTTAGCAAATTTCCTTTTCGGAATAAACCCTCACTACAAAATCCCCCTATTTATAGTTCACCTAGCTTAACCTTTAGGACCCAAAAATATATTGTGTGCCCTCGCTCTTTGTGGATTCGATCCCTAAGTACTACAATTTGACCTCTCTTGGCAAGAATAGTTTATAGGTTAATTTGATAGATTGTCTACTTAATTTTATACCTTAACCCGTACGCTATCACTTAAGGATTGACCAGTGGGTCTATGTATCATAGGACCATCTTGGTGGACTACATAGACCTTGGATTGTGGCCTTCTTGCGATCACCATCATGTCTTGGAGCCTTCCCAGCCTAGGGATTGGCCAGTGGGTCTATGTGTCTTAGGACCATCTTGGTGGACTATATAGACCTTGGATCATGGCCTTCTTGCGATCACCATCATGTTTGGGACCTATTTTTGAGCCTGTTTGAGTCTCCCCCTCTTTTCAAAAAAAATTCCATCTTCAAAGGTGTCTAGGACGACCATCTTCTGCTCTAGAGACTCCAAGTACCTAGTAGTTTGGTGAGACTGGTGAGGAGTAACTGTACTTGATCAGCCAACTAAATGCCTCCCTTTTTTCCATTGCAACCTTTTCAGGACCATCAACGTGACTGGAAAGAGTTGGTCGCTGCCTCAGCTTCTTCATCAACCGAAATGAGAGGAGATTGATGAACGCCTTCTACGGTACCCAACTTAGAATAATTCCGGTTGATGCATCTTAGGTTGAACTCCTTGCAATGATCTCTTCTTGAACCATTGATACTCCATTCAGACTCCCCCTTAAGCTTAGAACAGAGAATAAAGAAGGTACTAAGATTGTAGATGATCTTAACAGCTCCATAACTTTCTCTTGTTAGTCTAGCTCCATGTAACACACAAGGCAACTTTCACTGAATCCGGATTGGATTCAAGTGGCTATGGCGAGAACTGATTTGACTTCTTCAGCTTCAATCACTTAAAACCCTCACTTGGAAACTCCATTACCTCCTCTTCTTGAAGCTTCATCAACAGGTACAAGTACACATGCTATGGACTGATTCATATCTTTCCAACTGAAGGTAACTGTTCTAAATCCAAAAAGAAGTTGAGTCATAGCTTTCCAACCAAAAGTGACTGTTCTAACTCCACACCTTGGACTGATACATAGCATCCCATTCAGCTTTACTCTCCACTCATCTTCTTGACAAGTAGTCTCTTATAGTAATCTGATTATAGCACCTAGTTGTTGTTGTCCTTGTATGAGGAAAAGAGACAGTGGGCTTCATGGATCTTCTGGTATCTCACTGGTTCCCCTCCTCAAGCTTGACTGAGTATAGGAACAATCCTGAAGGTGAGCTTCAATGAGTTTTGAAACCGGGAGCACAAAATATCAACATTTGCGCTTAAACCAACCGATTCTACTCATAAGATGTCTCTCCATTGCTTCAGCATCCTCTTTACTTCTTGTAGGCTATGGATCATTCCATAGATTATTGAGCAATGGGCAACGATCTCTATTTCACTTCAAGATTTGGTGTGTGTGTCTTTTGACTTTTTTGTGTGTTTTGCACATCACTCAAATTAGTAGCAAAGATTAATCACAAACATTGGAACCAATACTTGATCAATCATCAAGCTTGGTCACCTATGTACACAAGCAATACAAAGACACAATCATGACATTGTCAACTTCTAATCTATGCAAGCAACATTTCTAAAATTTTATGCAAGATCAATCATCAAACACTTCAGCATTTAGGCAATATTATAAACCTTAGACAGCTCTAGGCATAAACATCTAGATGCATTCATCTTAAGGCATAAACAAAACAATATGCAATAATTCTTAATCGATTTAATTAATATCATGAATGCACCAACATGACTAGAAAAATCATCTAGCATCGTAACACATTCAAGAATTATTTAAGGCAAAGCAATATCATCAAAAAATAACCATACAAGACTCTTGAGCATATTGGGAAAGAAATTAGGTTCAACAACTCTAGCAATTTAAACAGTGTCTATGACACTTTAAAACACACTTCAACACAACCAAAACCATTATCACAAGCTCATATAAAGAAAGAGAAGTTTAACTTACAACTAAGGAACCTAAATTGGTTCCTGGAACCTCCAATACACACATGTCATGACATTTTGTTGGATATGAGATTTTGAGTTGAACTCCAATTCCTTCTCTTCAAGTACATGACCTCCTTCTTATATCCATCACACAAAAAGCCCCTCCTTTCTCCATGTTTGAGAGGCGCAACCCAGAGAACATGCCATGGCTGAGGTCTTCTTCTTCTTGAAGAAATAGAACCAGATGAATATGTCTTCAAATGATTGGATTTGAGATAAGGGTGAGCTTGTGGATGATTTGCGGAATAACACTAGGAATTGAGCAACTTGGCTTTGATACCATGTTAGATTTAGAGTCTACTGGTGTGAGAGTGATGAACACAAAGACAAAGCTCTCTTGAGTCTTGTAAATGGCAAGAGAGAGTATGATGGAGAATGAGAGTATGTGTTTGAGAGAATGGGAGACTGAGAGAGATTAAGAGATTCAGTAGCAAAAGAATAGAGTTTAGGTAGCCAAAGACTATAAAGAAGAGGGGAAAACCCCTTTACTCACTTGATTCTTTACAATTGCTTACAAATGGCTTTATATAGACAATACACATTGAAACAACTAAATCTAAAAAGAATGGGGGGGGGGAGGAAGAAGACAAAGAGATAAGGCTCCAACGACTCTAAAGAGAAAAGGTTCTAACAGATCTATTTTGAAATTTGAACTTTGGACTGTAGTGAACAGTATTCGTGATTCTCTACAGACTCAAAGCGCACAATGCATGAAACTCATCTTCAGCATTTGGATGTTATAGGTAGATATTCTTTCTTCTCAACATTGTTTTATTCCCTACAGTCTCAAAGTACTTAATGTAGGAATCTCATCTTCAACATTTGGTAATGTAGATAAATCTGCTTTCCTCTCATCATTGTTTTGTTCCCTACAGTTTCAAAGTGCTCAATGTAGGAAACTCATCTTCATCACTTTGATATTGTATCTGCTTTCTTCAGATTATTCCCTCTCTCTTTTATTCTTTTTGTCCTTGATTCTTCCTTTTTTCATTTTTACATGGAGGAGGATGAAAAAGATATCCAACAACGAAGAGCAAGTCATCTTCACAATGGTGGGTAGAGAGACGAGCTCATGGACTTCACTCATGGGCATAGACGCTGAGGAGTTGGGGCGAACTCATTTAGAACATCTTTAATTGTGGAAATATTCATTTGAATTTCTTATAATAAACTATTAATTTTAAATTTAATCTAGTTTTATATTAAATTTTTAATTTTAAAAAATTGATCACTAATTGAAAGACCTGTGTCTTCACAATTTATCATGAAGTCATAATGTTTTTTTTGTTTGAGAACTGATAATGTTTTTATTTTCTCTAATTCATTGTTTTATTTTTTAATGACACTTAAAAATCATCATGTAGGTGGTCTTAGTGGTTAGAGGTGTCACATGCCTAGAAAAATAGTAAATTTAATTTAATATAAAAGATTACTAAAGAAACTACCAGTTCAATTGGTTCTTTTCTAGGTATTTACATATAGGGTTGAAATTATTATCCAAAATCTTGATTCGACTAGAGATCCGATCCGTTCTGGAAATCTGAATATTCGGAGGGGCCAGATCCGAATCTGGATAGTAAAATGTTGGATCCGTCAAAACCAGAACCGGATCCAGATATCTTAAATTTTTAGTTTGAATATCGAGATATGTAATTTTTCTTGATAATTATTTCAAAATAGTAATATATATATATAACTTAATTTAATTTATTATATTTTCATTATTATAATAATAGGTATAAATTTTATATAATTTTTGTAATAGTATACATTGAAATAATAAAAAATTATAAATTCTATTTTGAAATATTGGTAATAGTTTAATATATTCTAATATATTTTTTTATTTATTTTAAGGATTTAAATATGGATCCAAATATTCACTAGATATTACATTTTAAAAGGATATGTGACATCTGGATATATGGGAATCTCGGATTCGAATAAAAATAGTAAAAGTATAGATCGCCGGATAATAATCCGGATCCGGATACCGTAAAATTTCTCGGATATCCGCTCCATCCACCCCTAATGATACCCTTAAACCAAGTTCATCTCTCCACATGGTCCCTTTGATATTTTTAATAGGTTATAACTTGTTGTTTGAAAAAAGACGGTCCACGCTGTGGGTTTCGTGTATGTTTCTTTGTGATGAAAATAACATAATTTCTCGATAGTTTTTTATTTGCTTAAATGTTTGTGTGATACTATAACATATATGAATACTTTATCTTAAATAACTTCTTATATATGACTGGTAAGAATAATTTATAGGTCCCTCAGTGATGACTCTACAAAATTCATGGTCACTTATAATAAATTTTGCGTTCATAATAAACAAGAAATTTCGCTACTGAAAAACATATATTGCTTGTGTAAAAACATATAAACCGCTATTAATCAAAGGGAGTATTCAACCTAATTGTCGTGATGTTGTTCTTTGGTTTTCTGGTGTTCCTATATGTCCAAATAACTTCTCAGACCTAAACATGTGCATGGGCCTATTTTGGTCTTACAGTTGCTAGATTTGATAATTACTTTTTCTTAGACACTCAAGGGCTCCGAATATGTATTTCTAATTTCTTTTCTTCGTTTACAACAGCATATTACTAGTAACATTAATAGAAGAACATATACTACATATAGCGATTTAATTTTTTTACAAAAACTTAAATTATTCAGAACTCAACTTTTGATCGCTTAAAAAAAAATTTTTTTTTGATCGCTTGTATAATTTCAAAGCCATTAGATTTTTTGCGGTCGTCAGATCAAAGACGCTATAATGGCGACAACAAAAATGAATACTTAACGTTTTTTCTTACAATGATCTATTACTCAAATTTGATCTAACTTCAGACTGGAATAGAACAAACCAATAAAAAAAAAATTTCTATAAAAAATTTCGTAAGTCTAGCTAAAAAGTTCAAAATTCCATTATATGCTCTTGGAATATAAGATATTTTCAAACTTGAAAAACATATTTGCAGAGTATTTATCGCTTTCGATTCTATAAGAAAAAATTGACCATTCATAAGCTTCTTTTATCATCGCTATCAAATCCTTGCAATCCTTTCTAAAACTTTGACATATTGAATGTTGGAATATATTTTTCACTATCCATTGCAGTGCTTTTAGTTCAGTATGTAAGACATTCTCTCGCCGTCTAAAATTTTCCATCTCCATAAGTTGAATATTCTCCAAGTTATCTAAACCAATCTAAAATCACTAAACTGAGTTATGGAGATCTACTAACCACCAACCATACATATATTATCCAAGCTTAAAATTTGTAGTTCTTCAATAATATGGTCTTTTGTAAGTGGAGTTGCCATTTCGTTGCATTGAACCAGATTTGACATTTATTTTTTGCATATCGAACTAATTTTAAAGGATTCTTATCTATTAAAAAAATGAAGTATATAATCCCAGGTGAAACATATTGGCCCATGCCCCCACGTGAGTGGACTATTTATCTTTAAATCTTTTTGGGTTATAGTGAATGGTTTATTGATTCTGCAGACTAAAGTATATACAAAATAAATAGATATTCTCCCACGCAAAATCTTCCTTACATATCTTGTCCATAAAAAGCTTTAAGGGTTTTTTTCATCGGATTCTAATTTCCCGATCACCGTCTCCGTCACGTCACCATCGGACAACTTCTCCTGACAAAAGTGAACATTTCAGCATATATAATTTACGTGGTCCGAATATATTTTGTCTTTAATTATCATGTTCTTGTCTAACTAATGTCCTGTATTATTTTATTTTCCTAAATATTATTTCACATTTTTTGTCTCCCTTCCTAATACAATATTTGGTTTTTTTCCATGATTTAAAAATGTAAAATTAATTTTAATTGATGAAAATGTTATACATAATTTATGTATTTTATATAGTTTATTTTAAATTGATGTAAATTTGTTTAATTTTTAAATGAATTGCTTTTTGTTAAAAAGAAAAATTTATAGTGTATAACATATTAATATTTTAATTTATTCAATTATATTTCTTAGCTGGTGTAATAATTTAATTATTGATAGGAATATATATAAATATATAATATAATCCATTAGTTTATTTATAAATTGAAAATGAGTTAATATTATTTTATGAAATGTTTTAAAATTAATTATGAAATCATCTTACCACTGAAAAAGTAAAATTTAATAATTCTTTGTTATGAAAAGACTTTATATTTAAATGAAATATTGAATTTTTTTTACTGAAATACAATTTTAGAAAATTATATTCTTAGTTCTTTTTTGGGAAGATTTAAATATATTATATATTTTATGATCCAATTTAAAATAACGTTATTGAAATATTAAATATGTTTCAAAATTATAATGACATTTTCGATAATATACCACATAAGAATAATGTCAACTTATATATTAATTCCATATGCAAACAAAGACTATAAACTACACGGAAACATTTGTCTATAGATAATTGATGATCTTATGATAACTAGATCGGAAAGTTTTATGCAAATGACATGAAAATTAATTTAGTGATTTTCTTTTTGTAACTACTAAAATTGAACTCACAAGTCAAACAGTTTCAAAATATATTTGATTTAAAAAAAAAAATCAGCAAATTGATTTTTGTAACTTGATAAGTAAATTCATATCAAGGGGAATTTTCATTTGATTGTTTTTTGAATGCCTTTACAAAAGAAAAAGGTTTTGAAAGGATCCGAACCAAAGTGTAATTGGATTACGAATTATTGTGTTTGTTTGATAGTTGCTAAGGATAGCGATATCAACATCGATAATGATTACCATACCGCTCTTATTGTTCATTGTATAGTCGCTGAGTAAATTTTATTTCAGAGAAATGTTGAATTTATCAGCGATTAAAAAATTAGTCGATGATTGCTGAAACTGATCACTGTTTACTGCGATAACTAAATGAAACATTTTACTGATGTCACTAGCGATTGTCAAATGAACAGGATGTTACTATACATTTATATTTTAGAACACGTTGTCGTCCAAAGAATAAAACATTAGATGAATTTTAATTAGCGTGTAAATCAGTAAGTTAATCGTGGCATATCATATCCTTAGATCTCGGGCCCTGTTACATATATCATTCTTTTCTTCCTTCTTTGTTGAGTGAGACAAACCTAAACTCCTTTTTTTTTAAAGAACAAACATAAACTCTTAGGTAAAATAGTATTAGTAGACATCATTTTGTACTACGTTAAGACTAATCATTCATTTTGAAAGACACAAAGGTATGTTTCTTATTGATTACTTCTTCTCTATAGGGAACGGGAACCTAATCAACTCTTCTGCATATGTTTATCTTTATTTTCTAAGTAGTATTACGTGCGTGATAACCTGATAGTGCTACATTCATATCTTTACAAGAAATGAAATACATCGGTTTATTGTTGTTGATGCAGCGACGACCTCCATCATTATCGTATTAATTGTAAAGATGATTTAAATAGTAGGTTTTATAAAGTTAGATAGTAGGCTATATTATTAATTCAACAATAGCCACTAAGACGATCAAGTTGATGAATTAACTAACAAGTCACTATAACAATTAAAACTTTAAAATACTTGCATATTTAATATAAATGAATGATTTGCGTTGCCAAGTCGTATAATATATAGATAGCTTAAAATAATAATTATTGATATCTTAAAATAAAGGATATAACATTATAGTGCGTAAAGAGTACATCTATAATATATAAACAATTTTAACGTCAAATTAACAAAACTGTTAAAGAAATGTGGAAAATATACATAAATGGAAAAAGAAGCACCTTCTCGTGGATCCAGTAATGACAGGTCGCCTCAGTGACTCAGTCGTCGTCCATTGTTGTTTGTTGCCCCCACCCAATGGAATATATTCTCCCTAAGTTTCTTTTAGTTTGCGTAAATTCTTCAAAGTCGATAGCCAGACTATCTTTTAAAGGCACGATACTACGATAAGGAAAAGATAATAATCACAGACCTATTTTGCTTAACGACGGGTGAGAAAACTGTTTTAAAAATAATTTTGCTACTGAAAATAAAAAGTTGCTAAACTAAGTATTTAGAACTAACCAAGTGGTCGAATGGTGCGAGGCGGCTCGTAAAGGTCCTAAGGGCCGCGAGTTCGAATCTCTCCCTCAGATATACCCTGATGTTTGGCCACCCGGACCCACCCTGCTAATTTTTGGGGTGAAAATGACGTGGCTGCTGCGGACCTCGAAGGATTAGTCTGGGCCATGGCCTGGGACCTCCTCGGTTAACAAAAAAAGTATTTAGAACTACTTCAGTTCTTTTTTGAGTTTCAAAAGAGTTTAAGCCTTGGACATAAATTTTTCTTGGGTCCGGAGCCAGCTTTTGCTAATAATATTTCTAGTGTAAAATATTATTCCCACGGTGGATCGAATCTAAGAGCAAAACAATACTAACGCATGCGTTTAAATACCTCATCTGTGGTAACTACTTTGAGTTCTTTTGGTTTAGTGCAGTGGCTTTGTCGAACCTGTCTTTTTGAAGGTCTGCTATTAGCAGAGGTGGTTCTCGTATCGCTTCTTTCTTTGCGGCTTTCAACATTAGAGTCGAGGTTGTATAGTTGGGCTTTCAACATTCACCTCAGCTAGTGTCATCTTCTCGCTCTCCTCTTGCGCATCAGTGTTGGTGATGATTATAAGTCTAAATAAGCTCATTGAGAGATAGCTACTTCGGAAATGAAATGAGAAGATTCTAGCATCCGAAGAAACAAGGTGAATCTCTCTTTCTCATGCCCCTCGTTAAAGGTTGAGAATGGTGATTAAAGCTCAATGACATTAGATCTAATCTACCAGGAATATGGATTGAGATAAGCTAGATTAAAATAATTTGATCTGATTACTTTTGTACAAGTCGAACTTGTAATCGGATCTTTATTCCAGTTTTTGGGTTAATTTAAATATTTTGAACTTTTAAAAGTATTTAAATCTGTGAGATGAAATTGATCTCTTTGATATAGTTTTCAAATTTCTTGTTTTGAATTTTTTTCAGAATTTATGTTTTTAGTCAGAATGTATAGTTCACTAATTTTTACAAGTTAAAAATGGACTTGAAAATGTTTGTTTAAAACTTGAGAAATTGTCAAAAATACCACTTTCCTTGTACCACTTTTCAAAAACACCTTAATCATTTTTACCTTTGTTTTTTTAAGAGGAAAAAACACACTTATAACCCTTGGGTTAATTAATCTAAGACTTAGGGTTTAGAGTTAATGGGTGGTGTAGGGTGGGGGGTAGAGTTTAGGAATGTAAAATTTAGAATTCTAATTAATTTTTTAAAAAATTGTCTCTTAAAAAAGTGCATTTTTTAAAATATTTTTTTAATGAAGATAAAAATGAAAGTGATACAACAAAAGTGGTAAACTTGAAATTCTCCCTTAAAACTTATAGTACATAAACTTTATAAATTAATATTCGACAAATTAATACTTATAATAAATAAATAATTATTTTTGTCTTGTATCAAATCGATTTAAATATAATAAAATTTGATGAGATAATAAAATAATACAATCATAAAAAATATTTAACAAAACAGAATTCCATAAAAATTAGAAATTACTAATTACTATATATGAAGTTTATATAAACATGAACACAAAATGTTCTACTGTTCATACTTATTGACAGTAAAACTTATTAATATTTTTTAAAACATTTTGATGTTATTTTGTCAGATTACAACTAAAGATGCATCTATATTGTATACTACATATTCTAATACATCAAAATAATCTAATAAAAGAAGATAAAGTTGAATCTATTACATATAATAAGTATATAACACTGTAAAAGCAATTATTATTATTTTTATATCAAAATATACAAATCTAAAAAGGAATTTTTTATAAAAAAAGAATTTTTATACAAATTAATAAATTTCAAAGTCTCAACATTATTATTTCATCTAGTTTTTTTTGTATATGATTTTTGAAGTTTAAAGCATTGTGATTTTGTTAATATAAGTGTGGATGGAAATTGATAACCCCAGAATGTATCAATTTTATTTTTCATTCAAACAATTTTGTGAACTACGAATTCTTAACAGATGATTAAAACCACTTTTAGTATCACTACCTGATTCAACATATCTAAAACCTTCTATAGTTTTATTCATCCCTAATTATATTGCGCTCATCCGAAATCATGAATATTGTACACTAGTTACATCCCAATTAGTTTTCTTATCTTTAGTTACCTCTATTTCGTGTTATTAAATAAAGCTTAGCTCAAATCATAATTTAACTCAACAAATTTAGACACGGAGATTTGCACTCACATAAGGAAACCGATACACTTAAACGTATCCAACACACACACACAAAAAAAACAATGAACAGTACACGTCATCCAGCTACTTTCTCTTAATTAATCTCCGGCTAAAAAAAAGATTCATAAATGAATTTATATAAAGTAATCAAATGTGTATAACATACAGAGATATGTAGATATTGGTCCACCTATGTTATTATGTCGGGTGTTGAAATTAAGCAATCAGAACAAAACAGATATGTTGATATATTCGCATGATATGATTCAGTCTATAAAGTATTCTCTCTTCTCTGTTTTTTGGCTAACATGTACTCATCATATATATTATTATCTACATATTCAAGATCTATCTTTTTTATTACTTCATTTCATTCTAACTTTCAACTCCAAAACAGTCTCTCTTTATTTCCCTTTCCCCACCTTAACCATGTCCTCTTACAATCCACCAGATCATCCTTCTTTCTCTTCTAACTCTGGCCACCACAAGCCACCACCGATTCCACCACAACTTAGCCGGTACGAATCTCAGAAACGCCGCGACTGGAACACGTTTCTACAATACCTTAAAACCCTAAATCCACCCATGACAATGTCCCAATTCGACCACACGCACGTGCTAAGCTTCTTCGACTACTTAGACCAATTTGGTAAAACCAAAGTCCATCACCAAGCTTGTGCCTTCTTCGGACAACCCGATCCACCATCTCCTTGTACTTGTCCTCTCAAACAAGCTTGGGGAAGCTTAGATGCTTTGATTGGACGGTTGAGAGCTGCTTACGATGAACATGGTGGTGGATCATCTGATGTTAACCCGTTTGGAAATGGGTCAATCCGGATTCATTTGAGGGAAGTGAGAGAGTCTCAAGCTAAGGCTCGTGGAATCCCGTATAGGAAGAAAAAGAAAAGGAAGAAAACCCAAAACGCCGCCGTTGCGATCAAGAAAGATTTTTCAAACTCTTCGGGGTCATAATCATTATTCCACTTGATCACTCAGCACTCGATCATATATATAAGGTAATCATAAAAATTCTCCTTTGCTCAATAATTAGAATCCAATCTCTACTTCAACCCTTTAGGTAAAACCCTAACTGTAACAGGTGAATTCTTGGAAAAACCCTAATATGAGCTATGTTGATCTTTTATGCTTTCCATATGCTTCCTAGATGTTTGGTACCGTAAGGTTACTATTTTCTAGGATCAATTAAGAATTTAAGACAATGTTATTTTTATTTCTTAGTTTTTTTCATATTAACTCAATATAATCTGGAGGTTTACTTGTTTATAATAACCTGTGGCAATAACTGTAAGCTTAATCTCAGCCATGATATAAAATAAGTTCCTTCATGATGTGTGTCTAGAACTTAACTTTTAGTTAATTAGATGTATAAAGCATAGTTATCCGCATGTTCCTTAATTTTTGTTTCCGTCCCGCATGTTCCTTAATTAATGTATTATCTACTATGTGGTATATATAGGTTTGGTAATTATAAGTTTACAATAAGTAGCTTTATATAGGGTCAATGGCTGTACTGCGATTTTCATGATAATGTTTTATGATATTAGTAACTGAAATTTAAGCTATTGAAATGAAGGCGTTAATCTTATTTTAACTTAGGTAGGCAGGGATTCATAATTAGGCTTAAAAATTAAATATCAATACTTGTCTAAGACTGCTTGATCTAGAGCAGTTTCTGGTATATGTATATATATATATAAGCAAATACTTCGCATGGATTCTATATTTTACTTAGATCATCCGAGATGACCTTGTTGAAAAGAACTTGTGAGAATTTTCATCAACCTATGATTAAATAATAGTCTTTAGTTGATGAAAGATATATTCAGGTTAAGTCATATTATAAAGAAAAACTACATTCCCCAGGTTTTTGGTGATTATTTAATAAATTTAGTATTAGAACAGCAACAAACATGTCACTACGGATACCCACTTAAAGAAAAACATAGTTAAATCATTTGGACTAAGAAAAGAGCCTATAATGATATTGTATATTAAAATTCACAACTTTTAAGCAAAATGAATTGGCATGCAATGAATAAATTAACTTATGTCTTTTGATCTTACATTTATATTTTAGATTTGTACTTTATATAATTAATTCGAATAAGGATTATTTTGCAGCACTAAAGTTCAAGAGTTTGGATGGTCATCCTTGTGTAAAGAACATTTTGGTAGCTTCGCAAGTCAATATAAAATTCTCTGGCCATCTTTATTAATCTTCTTATGCCTTTTTTTGCAGATAAATCAAGAGAGTATAAGATGACTAAAAATGGAAACGATGGACTCGATCTCAGACAAAGCCTACCATTTTTGGACACAGTTTTTGAGCCATGAAATTAAACATGCCCGGTTATATATTGTAAGTTTGAGTATATTTCTAAACTCT